>JAZHYW010014603.1:0-133638 GCA_037355805.1 Ixodes ricinus
CTCGTTCCTTTTCAGACGAAACACAGAGGAAACGATACGTCAAAGTGTTGTCACTTCCGGTGGGGGCGGTTCGCCATCTCCGCCCACATTTTCATAGGGAACTTTCGTCATTCGAGCTTCAACCAATCAGACGCGATGTCGTCACTTCCGTTTCTTTTAGGACAAACGAAACATTTGTCCAACATAGGTACCCGGATTAAGAAACAGGCAAAAGCAAAGCGCCCAATGTTGGGCGCTCAAGATAAGCGCAGTTTAGTGCTAGGTTTAGCGATAAGCGAGTTTGGTGCAACCGAACGAAACCGAAACTTAGCTTAGCTTCCCGGCTAAGCTCCGCTTTTCGCTAAGCGGCGTTGGTGCAACCGGCCCTAAGTGTTTAATTTTTAGATAACACTGCTCAGAAATAATCCTTAAAGTTGGAACATGTGTTAGATTTCGTGTTTTGCAAAAAATGTTATAGCAAACTATTAGGCAATTGTTATGCATACGTGCAACGTTCTAGCATCTTAAACGTTCAGCGATACTCTGAGTTTCCAGACGCCAGACGCCTACGTTCACCACGCTCTTCATCAGATGGTTTAATACCTACTTAATACTTGATAGATGTTCCTTGAATGAATCGATACCATACCGCTACTCTGACTAATAAATCTTGAGCCTTCCATAATCGCAAGCTCCTCTCCCTCCGTGCGCACAGGTGGTCGAGCTCCTCCTCGCCTACACTCTAAAAGAAATTCGTTCCTGAAAGGTTCTTCGACGCACCAAGAACGTTTTGAGCTCGTGAAGAACGGTTTCATCTCAAGCACTTTGTAAAAAAAAAAAAAAAAGCTTTAAGGGGGTGCTTAGAAAACGTTTTAGGATGCAAGAAATGGGCAAGCCGAAGAACCCCTAAAAGTTATTTTACGAGCAGATATTTTTAGTGCATCTCACTCCAACCTCGCCTACCACTATGCTCACATAGCCTCCCCGTTAATCAATCAGCATCGATCACCTCACTACTTTTCATCCACGCGTCAATGAATCAGTGTCGAGCCTCGCGGCCACGCTCCTGCGACTGTGAAATCCTCCAGATGTTCTGGCCCTCGTTTGCTGGCGTCTCTGGTAGACGTCCAGTTCGAGACTCGGGAGCAGCGGGATGGGTCGTGTCTATCGAATTTACCGCCTTTCGTCTCAAGCGCTGAAAAGTGTATTTTCAAAAGGTTTACTTGTGATTGTGCTGTACGACGCGACGCCTGCATTTGGAGCTCGCTGTTTATGTTGTGAGTACGCTGTCAAGGTTTATTTACGTATCGCGTTCATTCGCGTGTTGCGTTATCAAAATCGGTGTGATGAGTTGCGCCTCAAAGCAACTTCAGGAAATTTGCATTGATATCTTAATTTTGCATGCTGGTTGCAATGGTGGTTGCAAATAAACATGCTCCTCTGATATTTTGCTGTTTTCTTTTCTTCACTATGTATGCATGCGTGGATGCCTCTCTGCTACGCCGTGTTTTAAAGGTGTCTTCGGCATTCGCGGTATTATCAAAGCGAATCATTCCAAAGGGTAGGCAAATAGCGCTTATAAAAATTATTTTTGACTTTTTTCAAAAAAGTGTTGACTTCTTGTTGACTCTGATTACTTCTGTTGACTTTGACTTTCTGTTGACTTGGTCAACAGGAAGTTTGTTGGCTTTGTGTTGAAACTTCTCTGATGATTTTCTTCATCAGCCTGAGTCAAAAGAAAAGCTGTTGACTTTCTATTAACTTTATGTTGATTTCTTCTGCTCACTTCCTGTTGACATTGTAATCAGAATGACTGCAGACGTTCTGTTTACTTCGTGTTGAAAATGTTCAGTTGACTCTCTGTAGCCAGTGTCAATAGAAAAGCGACAGACTTTCTGTTGACTTTTTATTCAACATTGTACACCTCGACTTGAGTGTCAAAAGTCACCAAGTTTCTCAATAGTCTCAGACAAGGTGAGAACGGTAGAGTAATGTTTCTCTTGTCGATCGTGGAGTTGCTGCGCTGGCTGGAGGGTGGCTTCTTTTCGGTGGCTTCAGTGACTCTCACGACTCGGTGGTTGAGTAAATAAATATATATTTACAAAAGACGAACAACTTTTTACAACAAGAAACAGGAAAACGTCACGCTGCTGATGCCGCTCGCGGCAACCCAACGCCAACGATAGCGCCTCGGCGCCAAGCCCCTTGCCGCGCACGGCAAGGTCTCTGTCTCGCAAGACAGAGTACGCGGGAGCCCTCGGGACCGCGGGAGAAAGCAACTTGCTCCGCGCACGGGCTAGCTCAAACTCAACCTCTTCCAAAAAGGCACGCCGACATTCCGAAGGGAGGCCGGACCTCCCTCTCTCTTCGGAGTCGCCAACGTGGCCTTGACAATGTCACTTCCCCAATTACCCCGGCGGCAAGGGCAACAACCTGCTCCCTGGGAACGAAAACTGTGTTGACTTCCCACGCAAGGAAATCTGCTTCCACTTTCGGGAGCTGGCCGCTGCTTGCCGCCAAAGGGGAAAACGTGAGGCATCGGGCGCCTCCGAAGGACACTTCGGGTGACCGCGCCGCTAATTCCCCGAGCTCTTTCGGCTAAGCTCCTTCGGCCATCCCTACACGTCCCCCCGAAAACTGCGCTAGGACTTCTGGACTAGCCAGCAGTTACAAAAACAGGATGGCCGAAACCCCAACAAGAACATCAAAAACAAACCGCTTAAACTCAAGCGAAAAATAAAAACAACAAAACGCATCGGTTAAATATAACAGACACCTCCTCTAGCACGAATTGCTAAATAACAATGAAAAAGGAGCAACACTATACTTGTGAAGGCAGCAACCTTGGTCAACCACAACATTTTTCAGCTGAACTCTCGCGGACCTGAATCGCTCGCAACAACATCCGCGGTGGCGTAAAAGCTTCCGCATACAAAAGACAAAAAAAAAACACTAACAAATCACGGCAAACCAACAGTCAAGGAAAAACTGAAACGCTTGGCGAACACTGAACAACGCTGGAACGTGCGTTTGCGCAAAATAACCGCGGCAGTGATCGCCTTCCGACCCGCATACGGCTGACAGCGTTCCCGTATAGAGAGCGAAAAATAAAACACAGCCACGCTCCTCTAGTACGACCTGCTAAATGAAAATTAAAAACAGGAACAACACTTCTTTCTGCTCTCTGCCGTAAACAAAAAGAAAACAAAAATCGAAAAGCGCGGCAAACGCTACACAGCAAGTGCGAGTTCAATGGCACCTCGCAAGGGCCACGGCAGTGATCGCCTCCCCACATGCACACCCGCTGACACCACGTGCGTAAGCGAGACAAAGCGCTCCCCGGCCACCATACATCACCCTTACTGGACCCGTGTCGAGCGTCGCGAGCACCGTGTCGCTCGCCAGAGCTTCATTAGGCCCCCGAAGGCGTGCTCGGCGCGGTCGAGCCACGAAGCCGTGTTCGGCACTCGCTTCGCAGTCAGTTCGGTCAGAGGAAGGACCAACACTGTGCCCATGGCGCGCCATCGCCGAACCCCTCCGAAATTGTCGCCCCACGGCGATTCGTGCTCCATGCACCTGCACTTCCCCGCGCCGCCCACTTGGTGGCACCGCACTGTGTCACACCCTCACCACAGGGCCCGTGGCGGTGACACCGAAGTCCAATCTACACAGCTGCAGTAGCCCCCTCGCGACATCAGTATCTAAAAGCCTCCCCAGTGCCGGGCCCGACCACTGGTTCTCTGGGAGCTCCTCCCTTCCAGCCGCCCGGATGCAGGAAGACCCTCGTTCGTGAGCGGCCTGATTGGTCTCAGACCCAGCGGCGGTCTCCGGTCCCTGTACGGCACCATCGGCTCCCAGACCCCACGGCAGTGTCCGACGATCCTGTCAACTGCGCCAGTAATGTTTCTCTTGTCGATCGTGGAGTTGCTGCGCTGGCTGGAGGGTGGCTTCTTTTCGGTGGCTTCGGTGACTTTCACGACTCGGTGGTTGAGTAAATAAATATATATTTACAAAAGACGAACAACTTTTTACAACACGAAACAAGATACGTCACGCTGCTGATGCCGCTCGCGGCAACCCAACGCCAACGATAGCGCCTCGGCGCCAAGCCCCTGCCGCGCACGGCAAGGTCTCCGTCTCGCAAGACAGAGTACGCGGGAGCCCTCGGGACCGCGGGAGAAAGCAACTTGCTCCGCGCACGGGCTAGCTCAAACTCAACTTCTTCCAAAAAGGCACGCCGACATTCCGAAGGGAGGCCGGACCTCCCTCTCTCTTCGGAGTCGCCAACGTGGCCTTGACAATGTCACTTCCCCAATTACCCCGGCGGCAAGGGCAACAACCTGCTCCCTGGGAACGAAAACTGTGTTGACTTCCCACGCAAGGAAATCTGCTTCCACTTTCGGGAGCTGGCCGCCGCTTGCCGCCAAAGGGGAAAACGTGAGGCATCGGGCGCCTCCGAAGGACACTTCGGGTGACCGCGCCGCTAATTCCCCGAGCTCTTTCGGCTAAGCTCCTTCGGCCATCCCTACAGGTAGGATGCACCTTCAGTTCTCCCGCCTCCAGGGCGAGCCTACTACCATTGACAACCCTTCCGCGCTCGTGCACCTCGAGCGCGCTCGTGCAGTCAAAGCACCATGGAAGGCATGGGGCGCATGCTGGATGCCAGACGTTCGGAAGACACACCCTGCCGTTCCTACTTTGTAAGTAAATATAGTGACTTTAATGACCATATTAAACAACTCAATTGGTAAAGAAAAGCAAAATAACTATTTTAAAGTTGAGAAACTGCCTTTAGTCGCTTCGCCCTGAGTGGTGCTATGCAGGGAAACGATAACATTTCCTCAAGTAGCCGTTTTTGTGGATGTTGTTTTGGCGACTGCGCAGAATTATTATTAGACGTACCAACGTTTGTTAGTAAGAGATATCGTCCACAAACGTCGAAACACTGTGTTTTCTTTGACAGAATCCCGAGGACAAGATCCAATATTTGGAACATTAATAAGTGCTGAGGTGGTTACCGGCCAAATGATTACATTCAATATGTAGGCTATATTGCCGCGAGCGCACCCGACCAAGCAGGCAGCGCGCTCGCGGCCTGGCGGTTATCGCGCTTGCCTTACATGCAAAAAGCCAGGGGTCGATGCCTGGCCGCGTGTACGCCTTTTTGTTAAATCTGTAATGTAACGTTCGGGTGAATTTGAGAACCGTGTTGCTCGTTCTAGGTCAGATTGTTCTACGCGCCGCATCTTCTAGGCCGATGTTCCTGCAGCGCCCGCGTGTACAGAGGAGCTCCGCGTGGCGAGCCGGAGTCAGTCTCGCCCCAGCGCTCGATCCTGATGTTACGCCGACATCGACGCCTGCGACGCCATTCTTCCTTTGGTTTGGTTTGGGCACAAGTTCGCCGCATTAAACGTTTAGTTTCTGCAGTTATTCGAAGCATAATCATATGTCATTCTTGACATTATAAGGCTCTGGAGCAATCAACAGGACTGTGATCCAGGTGTTCAGTGCTTCGTGGAGTTTATATTTGTGTTCATTTCTAATATGTAGTTGTGGGGTAATGCTTTGAAATACCACAGAGACAACATTTACAACCACGATCCAAAATTTAAAAAATGTCGTCTCTGACGTTTTTTATTTTTATTACTTTTTCAACAGCCTTTCAACATAAAAGCGTCACAGCTTGTTTTATGTTATTTTGCTGCAACTAATTTGGAGCAGAGTGGAAAGCCGTAGTAAGCTTCCAAAACTTTGTTCAATTGAAAGCTAAGCTGTGAGGAATTTTTTCTTTGTAAACGGCTGTAGCTTTTCAATGAAAAAGCTCCAAAAAAGCATCATGGAGCGACAGAAAGGGGCCTTTTTGTTCAAAACGGGGCTTATATTCAAAAGAAAGTCAACAGAAAATCTAGAGAGAGTGAGATGAAAAGCTATTGACATTTTATATCCTCTGATGACTTTTTTCAACTGCCTTTCAACAGAAAATCATCACTGTTTTTTTGTAAGTGAGATACTTTGGGTTCGTGCCCCCGTTAGCACTTGCTTTACATTTATGTCTTGTTTTAACATTTCACCTAATATTGTTTCGTCATTTGTGAAACGTTGAAGAAATGCACGCATCAAATACATACTAGACACACAGAAAAGTATTGCGGGGGGACTTTCTGTTCTCCCTCTCTTGCGCGCGTTTGCTTTGAATTGTGGACTCGATTGCGCGCGCGCGAGGCATGCACATGCATCTAAACGCTGACACAGCGTTGGGCTACCTAAAGCCAAGCGGTGCGTCAGAAACACGTCAAATAAGTGATTTTGATAGTACACCGAAAATATCCTTCCAGTCCACATGAAGTGTGCTCATAGTATACAAGAAGTGCACTATCAGTCTACTAAATGTACACATGTAGTGTACACATCACGACACTGTTAGCACGAACACGATATCGGTGCATTTTCGCATTTTACTTCTAAATAGTACTAGAGAGCACGAAATTCGATCGCTTACAATATAGAACTAAATAAGCTCTTTTCGTAGCAATAATAAGTTGGATGACATCCCTTGGTTTCAAAGAAAAAAACTGGAAAAACCGGCGATCGCTTGTTCGCGCTAACAGTGTCGCGCTCTGTACGTACGGTGTACTTGCAGGGTACATAAAATATAGAAGCAGTAAGCTATAAATATAGCGAAAGCGTACCTTTTGCGTACGTGCAGTCTGCTAGAAGTATATAGAGTCAGTATGCTATAATTGCAGAAATGACACTTTCTTGTTTTATAGAAGTGTGACATGAGTATGGTATTAGTACGGCCTCTAAGAAAGTTTTCAGTACACTGATTCCGTACTGCATTTTGCCAAAGGATACCAAACACATCTACAATATACAGGGTGTTTTTAAGCTTTACAGATTTGTTTCTAACAATCCGTAAAGGCTACACTAATGCGGTCTGTGCAGGGGAGTTATACGGACAGTGGGGCATAATATATGAAGGGAATCTTCATGAAAATACTATAAATCTGAAATCCTTCCAACCTTTTTGTGAAGTTTCCCAAACCGTAACTAATTATCCTTATCTAAGCTCAGGTGTTACTTTAAAATAACAAGCACGGTGTCTCATCTGAATTAGAACAGAATATTGACAGAAAAAGGGGAATGACAGGCACATGGAAACCTCCTTCACTGCATACGAGTCGGGCTTGAGGGACTTTAGATTTGAGGTGAATCCTCACGATAACAAGAAATTACTTAACTAAAATGTCAAATGAACTTTCCAAGTATGTTCTTGATTGGCTATGTGGTAATTGCACTATTGACGGCGATTACAATTGGAGATTAAAACAATATACTAAGGTTTTGAAAACCGAAATGGTCTTTGAGATATACATAATTCAATTTTAGCGTTTTTGTAGCATCATTCGGGAAACACATTGCCAAGAAAGTGCCTCGAACCCTCATGCGTAGGTCATACGTAGAATGACGACATGCTTGTTTCTGGCACCTCGCCACTACTGAATTTTAGCATTAAGTATGCGAGCAAACGCCAGCACTGTGCGTTTGCGTTAGCGTTGCATGTTCCTTACTGCGCTTGCACAAAATCCGGACTGCCGCCTTAGATTGGTGCATGGCGAGACACGCATACACAGCGTGGATCGATCACGCAGCGCTAATGCAGAGCGCTTTTGTTTGCGTCTATACGTATTACAACAACTCCATACTATGTCGGCAATATACCGTCGGGCATCCAGCAAGGATGCACTGCCTGGATGGTGACGACCTGACTTAACGATGCCGTTATTCACTCAAGCCTAATTGTACTCAGGACTGCCGCTGTTTTTTCTGTGACCAGTTTTGAATTTTGCCAACAAAAGCGGGAACACTTATCAATGAATATTGCAAGACACTTTCTATATTCGCAAATTGTTTAAATTTATTTAGCCTATAATAATGACCGATGTTCAAGCAGGAGTTGCAACATGGCTAATCATACAAGTAATCCTAAAGGAAATAACAAGATTGTGGTTTATGATCCGACTTATTGTGATAGTTACTTTGTCATCTAAGGTCTGCTGACCTGACACACATGCATCGAATATGGCATTCATGCATCACTCACAACCTTGTCTAAAAAAGGAACGAAAAAATATCTTCGTATTAAACACCTTATGTATCCAGTCATATAACAGATAACTATAAATTCTTCTCTTGCGAGCATGCTAACAATCAATTTTGAACCGTTCGGGCAAAAAAAAAAATTAGGCTGATGGTACTGGAAGTGCTTAACCCGATCAGACAATTTCATTTGTGTCTGAAATGACACCTGGATGATTGCTGCCTTTGTCTTTGGAGGTGTCTTATAAAAATGCACCATTATTGCTTAAAAACATCTAGCCCGTTCGCCCGCTATGTATACTCACCATTGCCAATACTGAAACAATGTCGGGTTCCTCTAATGCGGGATACGCCGTCAGCACTATTCTGTAATGCTTGAAGGGTCGCTCACCCGCGTAAATAATAAACGAGGAAGATACCCAAACACACGTCTACTGTCGTGCAGAGCTGGCCAAATTACTCATTTATTGTGATTACACTACATTACTAATTACTTTTTTAAAAGCGACAGAAATGTAATTGAATTACATTACAAATTACCACTACACGAAAATATTTGAATTACAATTACAAATTACCGCTTAAAGTAATAAAATTACTTTTAAGTTACTGTTTCATATATTTTAAAGGAGCAGCTAGACAAAACACTTTCAGACTTTTCACTCTGGTGAAGAACAAAGAGCAGCGGAGCTGTACTATGTGCCACCGTTGCTCATAGGTGGCGGTAGCTGTACAAAGGGTTGTGTATATCATCTTTGTCCACGGACACGAAACTGGGGAAACTGGCCTTTAACTGTTCCGCTGTTAAAGAAAGAACGCACTCTGATCTGCATTTGCAAATTAACAACCGTTAACCCCACACCAAACAAGTGGGCAAAATCAAAGACAGATAAGTCGGAACAACATGCCCTCCCAAACCGAACCGACTGACCTTGGGTCTGTCTGTGTTGTGGGTTCACGTTTTTTCCGAAACACCTACTTGCACGCTGTCGATCCCCAGATGCGTCTCGGTTCGGATTGCCTTGCTATTCGTTATTCCTGTAGGCTGTGTCGTCTTCGTGTGAACTTCGGGGCAAAATAATCTTGAAAGGGGACGAAAGCCATGTTTGGGGAAGCCTATTCTTGGTCACAGCAACACAAACCCAACAGGATTTAAGTGGCACGATCATCTAGTCCGACCTCGAGAGATTTCAAGCAACGCACACATAAAGGCACCCAGTCTGACCGTGACATGAGCCAGCGGCCACAAACGAAAACAGCATTTGCCGTTTTTCTTTCGTTATTTATTAAAGAAGCCTTTTTTTTTTTTTTGCAAATGCAAGAACTGCTTTTTTTTTCATTTCCGGGCAAATGAAAAAAAAAACATGCCTGAAATATTCAAAAAGTAATTACGATTATAATTACAATTACTGGCACAATGGCAATTCATTACATTACTAAATTACCTGCATCGAAAGTAATGAGATACATTACAAATTACTCTCAAAAGTAATTTAATTACTGTAGTTCAATTACAGTAATTTTATTACTGCCACCCCTGCTCTCGTGTCCCCGGAAGCCGAATGATGGGGTCTGGTCGCCGAGCGTGGCTAGCGCACCTCTGATCACTCGCGCTCGCCGATTGCTAGCAATTACTCGTCCTCGTAGCTTTCTTTCAGGTTTTTTTTTCAGCGCCAGAATCTGTAGCTTAATGGTTCTTCATTTTTTTATTATTCCCGTAACTCAATAAACCACGATGATATTTTCTAGTTTTGATGTGTACTACATAGAATAACAAACTAAAGAGCTATTAGTTTGGGAAGTGTTCAAGCCAGCCAAGCTTATATTGAGTGTGACAAACCAACTTGATGTCCACTTCATCTTCTTTTTGCACCATCGTCACCGAGATTGAATGGGGCCCACGGGGGGTGCGTGTTGGAGCGCTAGCACGAGCCATTAGACGTTGGAGCTCCGAAGTGAACGGTTAAAAATACAGCCAACCGTTTCCGTCATAGACATTGGTGGACGTGAGCAATAACAACCATTCCCTTAGTATTGACCATCCAGCTTCCCTCGGCCCTGCCGCTTCGGTGATGCTGTGTCGCACTATAAGTATTATAACCAGGACACATCTCCGCCACAGTTTGCGGCACAGTCGACGCGAATCACCAGCCACTCGCCTCAGCAGCGTCAGTTAAGGCGAGTCTCTTCAGCTGTCATGTTATGTCTCGCCAGAGGGACACCGAGCCCTTCGCCCACCTTGAAAAAGAGAAACTTGATATGTGGCTCGATCGATACCACCGTATCGCGCAACACATCCACTGGGACCACTCTACTCTCACATGTTTTATAGGCCTTTACTTACTCAAACTTCACGCATTTTCAAGGTGACTTCTGCGTTGATGTTAGTGTGCATAAACAGTGCTGGAACATTCAGTTACTTTTTAAAACAACAAAATATATCTTTTTAATACAGGGTCTCACTAAAACGTTTTTAGAATCTGGTTCCTTATACGTTTTAAATTAGTTTATATAAATTCTACAATTCTTTATAAAGAAGTACTAAATATGTCTGACAGCAGGATCCTATCACAACAGTTTCTCTTTTACTTTTTTAAAATATTGTTTGTTTAAGAGCGCGTGGTGACTCTTGTATATTTATGGTATATCCATGTTTTGTTTTTCTGCATTTTTGTGCTGCCCAACAAGATCACGTTATTTTTTACATTCTTTAATTTAGGTGTTCTTTGAAATTTCTAAAATTGTATGGCGGTTATGGTATATCGTATTCAAATCCAAAGTAACTGGCATAAAACTTGCCCCGTCTGGTGACGCACTTAGTATATGGTATAAAAACCCACGGTATCTTTCAGTAGGGTAAACTTTCCTATCCGTTCTCAAGTTCTTTTTTGTTTGCTCAGGTAGCACAGTTTTATGGGCGAAAGGTTAGTTTTTTGTAAGGAAATTGAGGGCCTTTAAAAACCCGGAGAATTTATGTAAAACCAAAGTTCACCTTCTTTGGCCTGACTTCGTGTGTACCAATTGCTCCTAAACCGCCAAACAAGTGACAAAGTTAGACTTCACTGCCTGGTTGTTCTGCTGACATCACGGCATCTTTGTGTCTAAATCGCCTAACATGAACCTCAGTAGAATTTACTTTCCTTATTCGGTTTTTATGTAGCAGGTTTCGGGAAAATAGTCATACAAATGCCAGAATTAGGCTTCACTACTTGTTGTTTGTTTATACGTGGCTTCTTCGGGAATTATTAAATTGTGTAAAAAAACACAAAAAAGCAACAAAATAGTCCAAAGAGATACTTTGTCACTACCTTGAAGCAAAACCATGCTAAGCCAAAAATAGGCCGCTATTATTTCCTGAAAGCGGATAATAGCAACAAATACATTTACTCAGTCGTTGCAACGAAGGCTGCAAATTATTTTATATACATGCGTATGAAGTGTGAAAGAAGTATAAATATGCCAAAATGTCTGCCTGATTTACGAACATGGTCACATGAACTTCATTCTGATGTAGACTTGGCATGTTACTTCTTCGTTGATTCTTATGCTCCGCATAAAAAAACATATGAAACACCGTAAAAGTAAGATTCATGTCGAGATCGCACCAACAATGCATGACAAGGCATTTGTGACACCAGCGTTGGATTTTTGAACGTGTCCTGTAAGGTATTCGACGAAATAAAAATGACAAGGCATTTGTGACACCAGCGTTGGATTTTTGAACGTGTCCTGTAAGGTATTCGACGAAATAAAAATATTAAGCGTCCCATAGCCATCTCAGCAGTCTGCACATTTTTGTTTAGCTTAAGAGTTTAGAAACTGTACTGCTCATCAAATTCCAAGAATATTATTTCCACTCTCTTCTAATTCTTGAGTACCGAGTTAAAAGCATTTGATTTGTTTTTAGCGCACTTTTTTTTCCCCGAATGGGTTTGCAGCTTTTTCTGGCTCAGAGATTTTCTTTCAGGCGCTACTTGAAACAGATTCTTTTAGAGAATGGTCGGTCCTCTTCTACTTGACAGGAAAAGTTCACTCACAGTAAAGTTGTTCTAAATATCCATTTCATTATTTTTAGTATGGCTCAAAAACCAGTTTTTTTTTGTGATGGCTGTACTTACACTAGAAAGAGGCGCATGTTTTTCAACAAGGCCTGCGGTTTCACGTCTCCTTGCAAACAAGCGGGTAGCCAATGATCACAATCGACAGAAGGACCGCAGCGATTTATGGGACAGATATAATCCTTACGCGAAAATGCTTTCCGCGGAGATCGCTTATTCGCCAAGAATCATTTTCTCGTCCTCGATATTCGCGTATCTTTCTGATGTAGGGCACGATGATTGCCTGCATGTGTGCGTTGCGGAAATAGACAAGTGAGCCTTGGGTATAAGCTGTATGTATACAATACTCGATTAAATGCGGCGTTACAACTTACGACTCAGGAGTGATGACCATTGCCTTCATTTCATATAGATGTTATCAAACCGAAGTCTTGATTTTAATTTAAGAATTTTGTCAATAGTTCGGGGGCCCCATTCGTCGAGGTCATATTTCCAGGTAGGTGTAAAATGTCGATCTTCTTAATGCCCCTACGTGTCTCAGTGTTAAGCACTATGGCGAAATAAATATAACCCTAATATTTAATTACTAACCAGTGCATTTGAATTTCTGAACTCTGATACATTTTGGACAGTATTCCTTGCATAGTAACAAAACAAATGGCTGATTAATCTAGCGTCATCTCCATTTTACAAAAAAAACGTATTGGCGTTAAAAAAAATCAAGGTGACTATTTTTTTGTGGAAAATAATGTGTTGCAAAGGGGACGCTAAAGCATTGTTATTATGCATGCCAAGTATTTTTTATAGATGTTGCCCCTGACCGCACGTGGCCTCAATATCCTTAAAGAAAAATAACAAAATGTTTTCTTCATATGCTTCATTCTCCGGAATTATTTTTCTAGTATATTTGTTGAAGACACTCTGCACAAATGCTACAAGTGAAAATTGCACTTCACTACCTTCATATGTGAATAGGGAAGGTTTTATTCAGTTCGAAACCACAGAAAAGAGAACACTATTTCATTCCACCGGGACGTTGTGATATCACCGCTTAAAGAGGCGCCCGGACTCGGGAGCAGTTGTTGTTATTTTGAGGTGATTTGGGAAGACATTTCCGGTTAAGAGATCGATAATATTTTGACAATTGGAAGAGAGAAATATTTAAAACAAAAACGCTCTTTCTCCCGTATGAAATGCCTGCACAGCCTATTGAGGATCGGCTTGTTCCCTGTGCTTTACGCAAGACAATTTTGAACGTTGGGAGAAGTGTATTTCCTAATAAATACATAGATGTCCAAATTAAAGCTGCCTCTAACTGTGAGTTCTGGTCCGGTGGTTCAAATGAGCATCCCGTAAATTTATTTGCGCTAAAGCTGATCCTGTTTAGTTTTGTTTTACGCACTCACCCAATCGGTGCTTGGGGGTAAAATGTATGCTGTGTTTCTAAAGAACTATGTTATTTAGTTTAAAATATTCTGCCCACAGCAATATCAGGTGTTATATCTGCCTCCAAATGCTTTGGGGGTAGTTAAACCCAACCGTGCTTTGTTATAAAGCGGAGTTACCGTGTCTCCAAAGTACTTGTTTTGCTTTAGTGCCTTCTAGCAGCATGGAAAATAAATATCCATATTAGTTCAATCATAATTAAAATTACGATTTAAATTGTAATTTAAATTATACCAGTTTTGCATTGATGATTTATATTAACGCTTTCTCCCAAAATAAATTCGGGAAGTATATATTTTTTGCCGTTTGCTACTATTTCAGACTTTTTAGCAAAGCAAAATAATTTATAAACGCGAGCAAAAATGAGTGCTGTTCAGAGAAAATGGGAGCATTGAGCTCGACGTCTACCTTTTAATCAAATCGTTAGGTACATAACGTCTTATTGCAACAAAGTCAGAACGCAAAAGAAACGCAAACTAGAAAAGTAATGTCCTTTTGCCACCTAGTCAGACCTCACAAATAACGTAGGTGTTTAACTAACTAAAAATTAAGTTGTAGTTCTTGTATGGCATGAATTACAACAATAAAAATTTGTTAACTAAATTGTGCCTTACATTTAGAGTAATCATGTATTTTGCATTGTTATCAGCCATGATAACAATGTGTCGGAGAATTATCAATGAAGCTGCCACGACTCGAAATACATCTATGGGATGAAGGACAACTATTTTCTAAATTCTCATTTGAAAAACTTTTAATATTTAAATAAAATAACTACACTCTAAGTGAAATGAATATAATTTACGATGTTTAAAGAAATTCAAGATTGTTCTACACCCTGCCTTCGAGCGAAGTTCTTAAAAAAACTGATTTGCAATTTTCGAAGTTTTCATTCTTTGAAATACTGGATCATTTTATGCTTGATTTTTTACTAAGATTTTCACATCGATTCGATCCTTGACGAGAATTAGATTAACAGGGCGTAGTTTTCCCGGATTATTTTGTCGACGTGGTGATTTTTTTAAATTCATTTAGTTGTGAGTTTATGAATTTGTTTCTATTTTTTATTTTCTTATCCCTTCTCCGAGAGTTAAGTTACTTTTACTTTCGTGGTCAGTTTTTCTAATTTCCATAATAATCAGGTTGTTCTTTTGGCTGCTTTCCTTTAAATCCTCGCATTTATTTATGAATTATTTATTGGTGTTCGGAGAAATGACTTTTTTATAATTATCACTTTGATTTTCTTACGGCTGGTTTAACTATGGTATAGTCTCTGAAATTTGTTTTATGGTATTGTTATATTTTTAATTTGCAGCTGATTAGACCCGGCGTGTTCAGGATATCCACCAAAAGGGTAGCCTGGAGTACCTCTCAGCATTTATGCAGACCATAAGAATACTTTCTAAAGATGGAAGAAGGGTGCTCAAAATCCACTTGCTTTGGTGGACACAATAGGATTAATACACACACGTCGATACCTCTCAGTAAGGTTATGCAATTTCTTGTTATCTGGTCGATGAACCAGAGCAGCTTAGTAGTCATCCTTGCACAACTACTCACGTTGCCTACGGTAGCTGATATAAATGTAATGCTGGCTGCAATTCCCTGAAACAACACAGCAAATATATTGATACATACCTCCAGCGTAGTGTAAAAAAATAGGTAGACCGGAAAGAGATGCGATCTCATATTATTCCTACCTAACGCCTATATTCTGTAACCCGTACGGGCTGTTTTTAGCTCATCAGTGGCGACAACCCATGAAGCGAATAATATAAAAGGCACAAGTTCACTACTAAAGTCGTTATCTCTCCTTTTATTTTCTAATTTAATATACGCTCAGGTTATTATTAGTACAGTAAGATGACTCCAAGTTACACAGTGTTAGCTGTGGCTTCCTTTAACTGTTGATGATCTCTCATTGTTGCTGTTGGCGTGGGAAGGCGATTGCATTCTTAATTCTTATGTGCAAGGAAAAAATGACTCAAAATATGCATTAGTTTTGGGCGGTTAGATGTTTATACCTTATGAACATGACCGAATCAAAATGAAACGTAGGAGGGTCTGAAGGAGGGGGGGGGGGGTGAGGGGGGGGTAAAATAAGTTTGGTGTGAAGACAACGGTGATGAAGCAACTTGTGACAGAGAGAGAAGACGAGCAAATTTACGGCAAGATGCTTAGGATGATGCTTGCAGTTCTGTTTGAGGTAGACATTATGAAACTCTCATTGTTGTCTTGAAGCCTTAATAATGAGTCATGGCTATAATCCGATTATGAACGAAATGTTCAAGTTCTGAGTGATGTAGGATATTTTATAGTAATAGCTTTAAAGTTGAACGTACTCTCGAGAAGTTACGTGGAATATATCCGAACATTCGATTATCAATAACAAAGTACGAGGTTGAACGGTCTAAATTATATTGGATGAAATGTGCATGCAAAAGTAAATTTAAAAAGACACGCGTTTAAAGGCAAATTATTTAGACAATTAACACGTAAATAATAATTCCTTGTAGACACCCGAATAAATTATAATGTTCTAATGCTCATAGTTTCAAGCGCTACGCCTTGCACAATACAGAGATGTCGTTAAGATGAGCTTGGCGAGTCGTTATGCCGTTCTCATGTTATTGCCTGGAAAAGTACAGTCATGAGCGAAACAAGAAAATATATCATTAATGCAGATAAGAAAAATCAGAGGTCAAAACATAAGACCTTCTGAAATACCAGAATGCACTCCATCACGCAGACATATCTTATCATTAACTCGAATGAACTGCGAATGATAAACAAGAAAACATTCAATTAATACTTAAGTAACGTAATTTTTGGAGGTATGAGCTTTCAAAATACTCTATGAAATGATATGGAAAAAGTTTAAAATGAATGCCATCGGCAAGTGATGATTGGTGAAAAAGAAGTCTAGTTTATAAGTTCAAGTTACCGATTATGTTTCGCGCGAATACGTTTTCCGAAAACCATGTTGTGAAGATGTAAACAGAAAAAAAATTTTTTTTTCTGTTCCGATTCCGATTCCGAGTCCGATTCCGCTTGCGATTTTCAGTATCGACGTCGACCATCCGGTTCACGCTTTTGCAGCCCGAGCGGCGTCGCGACTGAAAATTTCGAGCGAAATTTCATCATGCGTATCAGGCTTTAGCGTACATGCTGCGGCGTCCACGCGGAATGAATCGCCACATGTCACATTATTCACGCGAAGTTTTGCGGTGTAACGAGCCTCGGTAATTTCGCTGACGCCGCTCAAGAAAGTCAGACATCGCCACGAAGACCTAGAACCAACAATTCGAACGCGAAAAAGGGCAGGGGGACTCACACTGACGCCGAAAACATCGCATTTCAATGGTGCGTTTATGGGCGACGGCGAGTTTCTTGCCCACACCCCCATCGCGCATGCGCGGCGCCGGTGGCGTCCGCTAGGGGCGCTCCGGGCGCTCCGGTTTGTTTGTAAACATGAGTTGGTGTATAGACACCAATAGGAAAAAGACGACAGGGCGTCTCTTTTGGGCTGTCTGACTTTCAGCTGCCGCTTCTTTGCCTTCCCCCGTTTTTCGACTGCGTGTGCACGCTCGAGCGTCACGAGACTGCGAAGTGTTATCGAAGGTAGAAAGCTCGGGCTAGAGCTGGGGCAATTGAAACACATTCCTGTCGTTCTCATTCTGTCAGTGACTATGCGGGCAGAAACTGAGGGAGACGAGAGCGCGCGGAATATTGAACGCCGAGTTCTGTTTAGAATGATTAGTCGGTCGACGTAAAGCTCGCTGCCTTTGTCGCAACTGAACTCACCGAACGCGTTCGAATGCGAAGGCAAAACGCGGGACGCCAGCGTTCCGCGTCCTGGCGCGTTTGACAAGTGCCGTGAAGACAAAGGGTATCTTTGCCTCCACTGCGCTCGCCAAACGTGTCCGGCTAGCTTTGCGTCTTTTCACTAATCATTCCAACCATAGTTCAGCGTTCTGACTTCACCGCCCGTTCTCAACTCCTACTCTTTTCCCTCCGTTCCTGCATGCCTAGTTCAGTGCTTCACTGGGGCAGGATTGTTTGCTTCTTGTGAGAATTTTGCGCGCGTATGAATATTTTTTTATAGTTCTAGATTAACGCGCCCCATATAGGCGACTTAAAACCAATGAAAACGAGACACTCCAGTGAAACTTTATATAATTAGGTTAACAGGTTCACGTTGATTCAATCAAAAACAATCTTTGGGGGTAAGTATGCCTAGGACGCTGTCGTACGCAGAGTGTCGAACCGGAACCGAACCGAACCGAAAACCGGAACAGAACCGTTATTTTTAGCCTAACCGGAACTGAACCGAACCGAAATCTTCGCCGCCATCTTGGAACTGAACCGGAACTGAACCGGAAAAAAATATAACGGTAACCGGTTCAAAACGGTTCACTGTAATATTTCTATTACAATTTTGAGTATTTCCAGAAGTAAAAATTGACAGCTGTATTTCTATATAGTGATCAAATTGTCATATACTGAATTGCAATGTATGGTTAATTGTGGGTTTTCGTGGAGCTTTTGCATTGGCACTACGATTAATCATGTGTCACGTGGTCACGTGACGTCATAGTGTCAAGATATGCTATCAAATAATGCCACGTCAAGTGGCCTTGTGACGTAGTCGCGTGACTCACCGCGTCAAGTCGGCTTAAATTGAGTACGTCATTATAGTCCGTTGCAACTCAAGAAGGTAGGGCGAGGGAAAGAAAGGCCGGGGAGGAAGAAGCAGGCGGAACGCTGGAGAGAGAAGGAGGTTTCCCCTTCTTCTCCAGCGTTCCGTCTGCTTCTTCATCCCCGGCCTTCTTTCCCTTGCCCTACCTCCTTGAGTTGCAACGGACTATATATGTATTAGCGTTGTTGACATCGTGACATCACATGCCATCACGACTTCTCACAGCGATTCGCGTGACATCGTGACGTACTCGATTGTCATAAGCCCGAGTCGAGTGCTCGGGTTCTTGGCAATTAGCATCGCCAAACATTCGTGTTGGCTTTTGTTCTATCAAAGATGAGAATAGCCGAACTCTAACACTGGCGGTATACAATTAGCATCAGATAACATCGCCGCTTGTTCTAATAGCGAGTTGAGGAGGGAAAAGCTATTTCTTTCCTTTGTTTTTTCTGCGTCTGTCATTGAGTGGAAAAAAAACTGTGTTTTTGAAAGCTATCAACGTCAGGGATTAGCTCTTAGTGGTATTTACTGAAAGTACAAAAATTGTTGCATGAACCATTTTACATGCATCATTGAGGCAGCCAAACATGTTTTCGTTGTTGCTGAACTGTCTCATGAAAGTTGTCCCCGAAAATAGAAGGATTGAAAGGACTAATTGTGTCTGATTAATCTGGCGATAAATAAAACTACAAGTGTGTACGGCAGGGATACCTAAAAAGAAAGATTCTAGTGGCCTTAGAGGCAGCCACTCAAATTATCAGCGTTTTTTTTTTAATCTTCACTGCTCTTTTGGTGCAAAATAAAAGAAACGGAGGATTACTGTTAACAAATGACACAAATATAACTGTCGAATCGGCACCCCCGGCAAAACGGGCGAGGGAGTTCGTCAGAAATGAAAAGTATTCTTTGGAAGAGCATCGTAAAATGAAAGGGGGGGGGGGAGTTAAAACACACTGCGTTGAAAAGGTTCCTCTGCTCCGCATCTTGGGCGCAGACAAGACAGCGTGGTCCCGCAAAGCTACTTCGTTTGCAAAATCACCCCTGCCAGAAAACGGGTTTTTATGATGCCAGACACTCGCGTCGTTCCTCACGACGCTGCACCAACAATATTTATTTTGTGAATATGTGAGTTGCACTGAGCGCGAACCTTCTGCAGCGTGCATTGTACTACACGGGATTTGATTTTATCAGCTAAAATAAATTTCTAATCCCCAGGACATAGTGCGATGATGTCGCGTACAAACCATGTGAAACAGTTCAGTTTTCTGGTTAAATGGGATGTTCTCAACATAATACTCGGTTTCACTTCAAGTGTGAGCGTAGCAGAAGCTAAAAGAGCACGCTTTGGGCTTTCATCAGTCTTGCCAAGCACGAACGCTCTTGCAGTGCAAGCACTGGTCAGGACCACCTGCTTGCGCTTGTAGCATCGGCTGCGTCTGGACTTGAAGGGGCCCTGCAAAGCGTTTCTGGCAATTTTTTTAATTTGCATCGCGTTCGCTCTAACTAGTGAGTGTGACTCTAGCAACACATTAAACATAAAATAAAGCAAAAATCCGCCGTATTTTGAACATAATTGTTGAAATAGGTTCAGAATATTCAGCACAATTTCTTTTGTTGATGACGTCCTTGGTCTGAACCAATAGAGAACCGAAACAAGAGCGTGCAACAACCATGCGCGATCTTCCTAAGTGTTGGAAATTAACATCCAGTTATGAAGATGTGAATGCCCCACCAATTTACGAATGCTCCAAGCAAAATTTTGAGTGAGAGTCACGTGCTTGAAGGGATCAGAAGGGGTGACTTGCGACTGTTCAGCCATAAACCCCCTCTATCCTGGGAAAAGTGGCGCCATACATTGTTGTGGAAATGCTCGAGACACGTGCCGCGCGCCACTTCAGGGAAGAGCGTGTCGTACTAATTCTAGCTCAGTGCTGCGCTGTTCCGCCATCATCTTCCCCAGGGATGCACGTAGCACGTGCCTCGTGCATCGACGCACCTTGCGCAACTTTTAAAACATGAAGGGGCTTTATTCAGCCAGTCCTTCCTCTAGAATTGTTTGTCGCTATTATCTGACGCTCTCTAGACCAATGTCCTCACTGAACGCTTGTGTATGATACTGATAGGCACGCTTTTCGAAGCAGCATTTGGTTTTCTTCGTCCCTTTGCAATGCCCCTTTAAGCTGTAACAAAGTGTAGCAAAAGCGATGTCCAAATTGTGAAGTTGTGTCGCGATGATATGCGGCAGCCTAATAAAATGTTAGAGCGCGCATGACTGATAAAGCACAGTGTTGTAAAATGAGGCCGCAATACAAGTGCACGTAAAACCATATATAACTTTAGCCTCCCGAGACAGTATTCTGCGAAGTTTCGAGCTCGTGCAATCTGATATCCAAATGTGATTTAAATTAGAAATATATTGTCTGTTTTTAGCGATATTTATGTGTAATTAGGAGCATCATTGCACGCATCTCTATTAGAGAAATACGGACGATAACCAACCAAGTCCTGAACAGTTAGGAGTCCGACGTTTCAAAGTCGGTTCGGTATTTTCATCAGAGGCGACTCTTTGCACGTGGAAAGCTGCAGCTTCTTTTCCATCTACGGTGGGTCGTTCGCTTCCTTCACTTTTAATGCGAAAGCATTAACTGTCCCATGGAGCGAACCGACGTCATCAGCTTTGAAGCCGCCCCAAACGGCGCCTCCCACCGTCCCAATGTCACGTGTAGCAGGAATCTGATGGATAGGTTCCCATTGGCTAGCGACGAACTAAGGGAGCAGAAGAAGGACATTCATGATTTCGCCTTCACAACTCATAAGAAGCGCTTAGGTGTCCTCGGATTTTTTTGTTCTTCAGGTGCCCTAGTCCGTTGACATACTCCGATGGTTAAGTGGCTGTTGACTTATTGAGCCCGACCTATTGAAACGTCTGGCTCCTAAATCTTCATGACTTGGTTGATGAAGGTATGTATTTCTCAAACTTTTGACCCAGCCAGACGGAGTTCTGTCAGACGTGTTTACGTTTAAAACCTGCGTTTCAATACGTTTATTTTTGCAGTAAGGCGTCCTGTATGGGATTATTTAGAAGAATACCATTTATTATCTCTCTTTCTGCACATTTGGTGTATTTGCCTTCAGAAATGTAATGTGAGCACACAGTCCTTTTTGGCGTAGCCCACGACCCGGTGTTTCACACTGCCAAACTGCGAACAGAAAAGCGTGTTCCGCAGACTCAACAGATGGCGTATTCTCGAGTATCATACTTCCATGTCAGTCTCAAGCGGCTATGTGAACTTCATACAGTCAAAATTATTAATGACAATAAAAAGTATTTTATTGCTGCCTCAAGACTTGACGACATAAATGAAGGGCCGATCACCCTAAAGATATACATCATAAGTAAATGCGCCCCGGAAGTATCTGATAAATGCTCTGCAAATTTTTTCCGGCTTTTTTATCATCGATAGAAGTGATTTGGGAGAACCTTAAACAAATGTTTTATTATGAAGCTGATATAAATAACATATGTCTTCCTGACGCATATTCAACTTCTGAAACATATAGAAGTCTGTTTCTCCTTTTATGTGATGAACAAAAATTTTATGTGTCTGTGGGCTGGACGAAAACAAAGTACACAGTGGCGCGTGGCAGAACTATGACGATTGCGCACGCAGACCGTCAGAAAGTGACCAATTAAGTACCTGTAATGTCGAGCAGAGTATGAAATACTACTTTGTTCTATTTAACAAAAAATATAAAAATAGCAAGGGTCATGTTTATTTGTAAACTGAATTGACCGATATCTTGACAAGAATAAACCTCAAACCAAGCTATGTCAAAATTGTTCTTTTCGGTACGCGCTATTTTAGGCCAGATCCGATCTGAGTACAAAGTTCCCTCTTTTTTGCATGATTATTTGCATGCATAACGGTCCTGAGTGTAAAGAATATTGGTCAGAAAAGTAAGCGTTGTTATTGCGGCTCAGTGTTTCTATAAAAGGTAGACTGAAATGCCAAAACAGTTTTAGGACAGACCCTGTCCTAAAACTGTTTTGGCATTTTGAAAATATTATTGATTTTAGCTCAGTTGAGTTGTTATCATATATATTGTAAAACGTATTTTGTAAACCAGATTTCAGGGTATATATGGCGAGAACGTGCTTATTTCATGATTTTATGCACTGTAATTAATTCCTAAGTTCAAGAGGCACAGCAGGAGTCTACTTTTAATACTGCCGCGCAAAGTTTTAGCATTAACGGGTATTTTAGGCGATCTCCAAACTAATAACCTTTTGCTTCAGGTAAAATATATGCGACTGAGGTAAAAAAAAATAGATGCTGAGTCATATATGTTAATCTAGCTTTCTTTTACTGTTTCATTCAAATTAAATAACGCAATTTATTTTTCCAACTGAAAATAAAAGTGGATTCTACGAATGATAATAAGCTATAGATACTCGTTTCACTGTTGAAATAGTGCCTATTAACAAAGAAACGCGGAAAATATATTCTCAGTTTTGCGGTTCAAACCGGTTCGAACCGGTTCAAACCGGTTCGAACCGTTATTTTTTGCTCCCCGGAACTGAACCGGAGCTGAACCGAAATCTGTGAACCTGAACCGGAACCGAACCGATAAAAATTTCGGTTCGACACCCTGGTCGTACGTATTATCAAGCTCAACCTTTTTTACAATCAGAAGCAGCGCCTTCAGATTGAAACTTTGGTTCGTTGGCAGAAAATTATTTACATTTTATTTATAACTTCTTGAATCAAAATACGTAGCTTGTATTTTTAAAACAATAATGAACAATATCTCTGCGTGCTCAACAGTCTCAGACGTATACATTTAGGGTCATTTTTTCCTTGAGCCAAAATGCAGGACATACTGGTGTCTTTGTCAAGAAACGGCTCCACGTGTCATTTCAGTTTGCTGTAACTTTTTCCAGATGTGTGCAAATCGCTAAAGTTCTACGACGTCTGTGGGAAGACGATATAGTTGAATATATATAGGGTCCCTGTTTTCAGCAGCTAACGATAAACATATACAAGTAATGCCCAAAGCCGTTTTACAAAAATAAAAAAACGAGTTTCAGCTGTTCCTGAGTGCGAAAACCCCAAGAAATAGATGACATAAGTATTTGCAGATTTTCTTTTCGGTTGATCTGGAGCACGGCCTCACCCTGAACTGTCTGTAATATTTGTTTTCAGGAACAACGCCAATCGTCTTGTTTATTTCACTAATCTGCAACAAAATGTTTTCCAAGTATTCCGGTCATGTGCTTGTTCGCGGAAGTTGTGCAATCCCATGTCTCTGTCGTGTTTTCTTTAAAACACGCCGCGATAAATGCCACTTGTTCGTAGCACACAAATGATTGACACCGAAAAACTACGTATATGTCGTAAAAATAACCTCATCCACCCACTCCCAAACCATAAAAGAAACGAACTGCAAAAGCGCTACACCGTAATTATTTAGAATTTTGTCCTTTGTTTAAAATAAACAGTCACATAGACGTTCATACTGCAACTACTAAAACAAAATATCCACGCGATGCCTCAACGGGCCCCTTTTCAGCAACGGTCAACAGCGTTTTGGTAACGTTGGCATTTGTTAATTCGATCTGATGAGCAAACGTGCAAATGCATATCACCGCCGTCATTCGCTCTGCAATTTCCAAAGTAAGTGTGCAGTTCTTGGTACGTAAATTAATTGATCTTGAGATTCGGCTATCAGTGCGAAATATCAACTCTCGTGTTCACACTCAGGTGTAAGAAAATTTGAGACCTTCGTATTCGTTTTACAGGAACCAAGCTCTATTTTCAAATTTAAGAAGTAAATGTCGCAATCAACAGATACTTTAGAAAAACGTTTGAACTTGTGAGGTGCAGTTAAAATAAAAATAAATTAGACGTTAGATGCTTAGATAGTTTCATATTGGTCTTCCTGCCCTTTTGTGATGGCACTGAATCACTCTGTAGATTAAACGTTTCGTCAGTGCCATATAAGTGCTAGCTTAAGGCCCTGAACTTGCATAACGCAGTAGCAATACTCAACAACCGCACGCCATAGACATGCTCATATTTAAATAGGAATGAACTGTGCCCGTTTTCCCAACCAGTCTTTGAGCGATTATTATGTATCTGGCTGAACTAATTCGCTACGGTATATGCTCGTAATTTATATTACAAACCTAACAAAATGATCCTAAATCCTCAGGCCAGAATAGCAACGTATAAATGGTGCCAGAAGAAAGTGTTGACACATATATAAATACTTACTCCAATAGCCCGCTATGCCTTTTTTGACAAATTCTGTAAGGATATACTTTCGTAATGTTAGAATGGGGCCTTCAAGAAAATCAGATGTGGCCAGAAAACAGCGCCACAAACTTGTGATTTTACAGAGATGCGCTTTGGCATATGCGCCTTACTTGTGTTCCGGCCTTTAAGCTTGTTTTCAGAGTAGGAATTCTGTGAGTTGATTCTGGAAAGCTCGCGAGGTTGGGTGGCTAAGTAGGTTTTAATTTGGAGGTTCGCTTTATCCCAATAACCTCACGAAAACGAGTGCTCCTAGATGTTAATCTGAGCTGGACTACGCTTTACGCTTTAAAAGGTTTCGGGTTCGGAATATTGTGTATAAATTTGCTTACATAATACCGATCAAAATCTTTTCACAAGTAAAGTAAGTCCCATACACATTGCAAAACGCCGTGTCAGCATGAAGTCAACGAGAAAAAGTAAGATCACGAATTTCTTTTTATCAAGACTTCCCTCTTTATTCATTTCTTAACCCCAAGCAAATACTACGTGTACCCCTTCATGCATTTCAGTGGTGATCCAAACGCACAAGCACACGTCCATTAGCACCCCCGCCCTCCCTCCGCACGCCTTCTCTCGAAACTCGCAAGTCCCATGGTACTTTTGCTGACACTGACGAAATATCTGAGGACAATTTGCCGTGAAGTCGCTTAAAACTCAAAAGAAAAGCTTGCCGCTGACTTTGAATAAGAAGAATTTGGGCTGCGCAAGAAAACTTAATTGTTGGCTAACTTCACACTTTTTTTATTGGGCCCGCTAATGCTGGAGCATATCAAAACATCTAATTTTAGAATAATGCAAACACAAAAAGATAAAAAAACACGACATTGCACTTTGTGAAATTTGCTTCCGTGGAACATTCCAACAATTGATTTTTTTTTCTTCTTGTGCTAAACTGGTGTTTATACGGTTGAACGCCCCCCTCCCCCCAATCATCCGATGCCGCTATCAGTTGCATAATTGCCTAAATTATCAGCATTTATATTGTTGTCTCATTCCACAGGTCCCGGTGGCAGCGACGGACAATGCATGGTGTGAACTAATTACCCGAAGTTAGGTGTAAGAGATGTTCAGGGAAATCCGGTTTGTGCGCTTGCACATTAACGGTTATATACTTGTGTAGTACAGGAAGATAATAAAAGTATGCTTATGAATTTGCTATTCTCACCTACGAAAATATTAGCGACGGCTTTCGTTGGCACAATTGGGGAGTTAATGATGGCAAGCACTATAAATAATGATACCTACTGTACTGATGTAACTCTTAGTTCAAAGCCGAGATTTTTTACTTCCAAAAAGAATAAATTAAAATCAAATGTGTGTTAACCTAGAGTGTAGACAGTTACTCTAATATTTCTGTGCTTAAAATGTAAAACTTCGTGGGTGCATCAAGGGATCTTCGAAAATGCTTAATTACAACATTAATGTCATATATCATAAAAAGTTCTGATTGGATCGCTCTACTGTTTTCATAGTAATGACTTTGGACTGAATTTTATTTTGAATATTCTAAGAGTTGACATCGCTATAACGTAGTTATTAATAATTAGTAGGCTACTTCACCGGAGCGTTGCTCCCCTCCAGTGATCAGTAATGACACTTTTGGTGTGAGTTTTCTTCACCGGTGACTTATTTTATCTCTTATAGACATTTTTCGTGCACACTGGTCCCCAGCCACCTAATAGCAGTATCCTGTATGGGCGACGAAAAAATAATAAAACGTTTCAACCTGTAAATGTGTGAAGGTTACGTTTATATCGTAAGTGCCTTCTATTGGCGTGGTGATGGCAAAACAATGTTTTCGCCCATACTGGAAGTGATGACAATTCAAGATGGCGACGCCCTTGTGAAGTAGGTCTATATAGGGGCAGAAATGCTCACAGCAGACTTTTTAACTCTATGTGGACAATAATTAGTGCCAGTGTTTACTACACGGGGAACAGGACACATTTGAAAGCCTTGAGCATACCTTTATTAGCTCTTTAGTTTGCGAAAAAAGAAAGAATCTTTTGCGCTGAAGTAAACGAATTTATCGACTGGTTTTAGTGCACACTTCTACCCTTTGTTGCGAAATTGTAACAAACATTGTAGACACGTCAGAGAAGTGAACATTGGTGTTGAAGGAAAAATCGAAAGGAGCGAGGACACATATCAGGCTTCCAGTTATTGCATTTCAGAACTCAGAAGAGCACTGTCACCTCCGGACTACAGCGGCTACAAATACTAATCAATCGTATTTGAAAAATAAAAAAAATAAAGCTGTCGCTGTTGCTTTAATACACCGTTCTGAGTTTTGCGCGCTTTGGCTTCGATTTAGTCGAAGTATGAGTGTTCAGATATATACATGCTGAAGCCCCAAATCTATGAACGCCGAATGCTTTCTCAGTTTGCCTATCAAGAGTTCACATGACTCCAAGATAGTGTCAGTCAAAGGGTTAAGATGAGGTGGTGCATTATATGTATTATTTTATTCAAAGTATATTAGTTTTACCTATTGAATGCCTGGGATATATTTCGAGTATATACATACGTAATTGTAATTCAATAAGTCTAACACGAGATGAGTGGAAAATGATATCGTCTGTCAACAATTTATTAGAGCTCTTTTTAAACATGATTTGGTTCTGGCTTGCAATATTCGTGTACCATTGATATTGCATAAAATTGACCAAAAGTAAAAAATAGACCTCTTTGGGTGTGGTGTTCCTGGATTACTTCATAAAAGTATGTGATACAGAGAGGAGACTTGTTTATACCACCTAACTCTAAGGACGTTCTACCCAGACCTGTCTATATATGCTCATTTTGCATGTGCATATATAGACATTTATATTTGATGTGAGATCTCTGACTGAATCAAATTTACTAGATTATGTAGACTATAATGCTTCTAGGGCACTTGAGCCGTCCCACCAAAATCGGTTTCTAAATGTATCACATTCCGATTTACTACAGAGATGAAACCAGGCGGTGGAAGCATGGGACGAAAATACCGACGGACGAGCATTGCTTGTTCGAAAAAGCAGAAAGAAAATCCTGTTTCGGGCTATCTGAGGAGGCGTTCACACACGACGTCATGACCGTGCCCGCCTGCTTAAATCCGCAGCCGACAGATGTCTGCAAGCGTCGAGCGCGCTGGCGCCGAGCTTGGCAGGCGATCCTCGGAAACTTTTAACTGTGGCAGCGCGCGTCCCTCGAATGTTAAATTTTAATTGAGCGAAAATTTTTTGATTAAAATTACTTAATAGGAAAACAGATATCTAAATCCCTCATGGCTCCCTATTTTTGGTACGGAGATGATCGGTCAAGGTGTGGTATCTCTCCAGTCTCACGTTGCACCATTTTTCGGTAGCACTTACAACTAGCCGAGCACGAACATGGCGTTGTCTCCGAATGCCGCGGCAGATAGACCGAAACATTTTTTTTAGCAAAGCAAGTTTATTTGTTGTTGCTTTAACTCCATGCTTCCACCTCGTTGCCGCACCTCTGTAGTAAACATGAGCGTGAGGCATCGAGAAACCGATTTTCGCTGACCGTCTAAAGTGTGTGAGAAAGGTTAGTTTACATGATGTAGATAAAGTCAGGCACCAAAACGCACCAATCCCGCCTAAGCAGTGGTTTGGTTTGGGTTTATTACCCGGACACCCTGGCGACCTACCTCTAATCATTTTCTCCACTTTCGTGCTTGTTCTCGACGTCCACTGCTTTTTCAGTTTCTTCCTTGGATGTTTTTTATTGTTGTTCACCCAAACCAGGCGCCACGCTTTCTTCTCGGGTACGGACACGAAACTGTTTTTCTTTTTCAGGCATGTCATTCTCCTTCACTGTCGTTTGTCTCTGGTCAAGTCCCTACGTCTGAAAATTTATTTTGTTGCATTTCTGTGCAGGGTATTGAAAATTTCAACTCTTCATCTCCCCGAGTATTTGCACCTAGTATAGAATTCTTCTAGACTTTTTTAAAGAATATTTCTGGAATAATACTTCTATTGTGTCATCATATTACTGCTTGTTTTGTACCTAGCGGTTTCTGCACACCTTTTCTTCGAGTTTGTTTCATGATGTTGCAATTGGACTGTCAAGCCACCTTTCTCCGATTCATGAAATCGTTTGCAACCTTATAGTTTTTAGAACAAAAACCTAGCCTCTTGCCCTCTCTCTTCACCGTCTAAGCACTCACGATTTCCAACTATTTAATTTGACTAACCTAGTGCTTCAATGTGCAGTTTGACTCTTTCTTTTGAGAATTGCATTTCATTATTCCTTGATCATCTACATTTTTAGTTTTGCTCATTATACTTTTTTCATCGCCAATTGCGGTCTGCTAAATTGTGAAGCCGCTCCTTTAACCGTGTTGGACTTGATATTTTTATTATTCATATTTTCCTTTTCCTTGATGCCGCACTTTGGCTCCAAAGCAGTGAACATATTTGTTTATTTATTTATTCAAAATACCTCAAAGGCCTTTCGGCATTTTATGAAGAAAGCTGTACTGCTTGATCAATATATTTAAAAACATTAGTACACACGAATCAAATATAAGAGCACACACTGCAGACTGTAGTCACAAAAGAAACTTAACATATTAACAGAATTTGGGCTTTTAACACGAGTAATTAGAAAACAACCATATAGGCATAAAATAATACGGAATCTCAGATAGTTTATATCACAACCTAAAACATTTCGTTTATCAAAACACATGGTTGTGTATTATGTAATGAAAATGGTCACTAATCCTCAGCAAAAGTATTCTGGAGCTGAAATACAAAAAAAAAAAAACGGCACCGAGAAGATTGTTTTACAGTTTGATGGCGCGGTGCAAGGAGGAGTTATTGAATGCTAATACTGACCCGAAAATACGCTTGAGGCTTCTACTATTTAAGCTCTTGCATTCGTTATTAACGGATTCAAGAAGCGAGATAGACGTGCGAGTGGAGTTGTCATATAATCTGTGATTTAAGCAAATTAGCGTTATGTACGCTGCGTTTCTAGCAAAAATACAAATATTTGTTTTATTAACGAGGCGCTGTCGATTTCTGAAAATAATTTGAAGATAAAATGGGCGGCTCAGTTTTGAATTCGTTCAATTTCGTTAATCAAGTAGGTTTGATGAAAAGACCAGATAGCGGATGCGTATTCTAATTTCGGGTGGACATGTGTTTTGTATGATATTTTGTCAGAAGTCTCCACACCAGATAACACATCAACTGCATTGGGTACCAAATATTACAAATAATGTTTGCTTCTACAGTAGCCAGTTAATAAAAGAATAGTCTGTCATATAATTGAATGTAATTGAAAATAGGTGAGCATAGACTGACCTATTTAAATGGTTTTATGCCACACAAAAGCAGTGAGCCAGAAAACAGAAAGCAGCTCTCCGGCTCATCTATCTAACCAGCGAGACATGAATCAATCTAGAACTCACAAATACTGAAACGATTTTCTGATGAATATTGCAACAAATATACCAAGGTAAATGTTGAATACTCATTTAATTGCGAATATTATAACCAATCTAAGGTGATGAGTGCAAACAAGACACCGTCCAATAAAAAGTAGACAATGCAGCTGTTAGCTAAAAATCTAGCCAATCAGTAATAGCAATATGGCCTCTTCAATAAAGAAATTAACACCTCTTCCTTCAACCTCAAAACAAGTGAAAGCAAGAAAGTGTATTCTTTAAACACTGATAGAGTTATATGGTTCAACCAGCATACTCTTTGAGGGAGGGATGGAGGCGTGATATCTTTTTTAAATAGAAGGCTCGTTTCTTCCTGTCCTGTCTCCTAGGGCAGAGTCCCTCTCGCCATCAGCTGTAGGAGGGTGTGTACAACATAGAAAATGCTACCACCGAAACGGACGTGAAGCTGCACGGCAACAAAACCGGAAACCACACTTTAGTGAAAATGGCAACCAGCCTCCTTTTAGCAAAATCTGTTTTATAAAAAGACAGTACGGGATTGGGTAACTCAAAACAATTTACGTCGAGTTTGGTATACGGGTATAGAAAAAGGAAAAGGGGGGGGGGGGGGGGGAGGTTCCCTGAACTGAGGATCCACTTTCCCTAAACCGAGCTTCAACAAATCGTGGTCGTTTTCTAAACCGTGTTTCGATGGAATCGCGCTCGATCAACCGTAGTGAACACTGCAAAACCACGGCTCTTCGGTCCATACACTAATATGATACGTGGTGGCCCCTTCGTTTTTATTGAGCCGAGATTGCATATGTTTAATTCAATAATGTGAGCAAGCGTGAATGATGGGACTGTCACCAGAAGATAATATTGTGAACTACAAGCGAGGATGATGTTTCTACAGTTTTAGAAAAACGTTATTAAAATATACACGTCAGATGAATAAAAAAATTTCAGTTATATTTCTTAATATAATCGGTAAAAGCGGGTGCTGTTGCAAACATTCCCGCATTTTTATTCTTCCCCATCAATTCTCACATTGTACTAATGATTTACTAGCATAAAAGCCAGCCATAATCGGAGTTCGACAGCTGGTATTAAAGCTTTAAATTAATACATCAAGATACTTGACTAACAAATGTTAAGGGTACAGTGCACTTGTCTATAACGCGCGAGCGTGCGGCTTTCTCCGGGGAGCGCTAGACTGGTGGCATTCGCGGAAACTAAGCTAGTCACGTGGCGCAACATGGAACGGCCCGCTCGAGGGGTGTCCTGCCCACTCTATCAGCTGGGACAACCTCGCTTCACTCATTCCGACTATCCTTGTTCGGACGTCTTTCGGCACTCGTGGTGTCATTGTCGGCGATCAGTGCTTTTGTCCTGTAGGATTCTCTCGATACTATGCGCAGTCCTGTTGAATCCGGTCAATTGATATACTTTTGTTCTTTGCATAGTAGCAAGCCTTATACCAGCTTGATAAGCGATAAAAGTAAAGTGCTTTATGATATATTTTTGTTTTTTGATGACGACATCGTTGATACGCCTTCATGCTTTAGTTTGTTTATTGTTCGAGCAATGATGTTTGTAAAACGCGTGCGAGCAGCCTTCCGCGTTCGCCGCCAGCTGATAGAGTGGGCAGGACACCCCTCGAGCGGGCCGTTCCATGTTGCGCCACGTGACTAGCTTAGTTTCCGCGAATGCCACCAGTCTAGCGCTCCCCGGAGAAAGCCGCACGCTCGCGCGTTATAGACAAGTGTGATTAGCACTGTCCGTTGATGAAAAGCGCAAACGGAGCTCAGCTTTCTGCCTAATCAGGTGATTTACCGTGTAAAATGTCGTTGGGTGACAAAACGCAAATGCTTAAACGAACGAGACAAAATTGCAACATTGGGGGTAGAGATGCCAGTATTATGGACCCTGCTGGATACTGAAATTATCATGCCACTCCTTGATATACTGATATCAACACCCCAGTAGGTTGCGGTAAATACACATTTCACCGACGAAGTGGCCTCGGAGGGTCATATTAATGGCTGTGCCGGTGTTATTGACTCGTAAACAAAGAGCAAAAAATTTCTTAAAAAAGCCGGGCAACACTATAAAAAATATATAATTACAGTCAATAAATTAAAACAAAAAGGATGCCAGGATCGCTCTTTTTTTTTTGCATAACGCTATGGTTGTATTTGAAATTTCCAAAATAACGGATACCCTGTAATAGAAAATACTCAGTGTACCGGTCTCGGCGACAAGAATCTCTTGTTCAGAAAAAGAAAAAGACCACACAATCACCATTTTGAAGGAGGTGCGCAAAAAGAGCGATGGTCGAGACATTCTAGAAAAACCAAGTTTAACTTTTCCAGGTGGCACGTACCGGAAAGCTTACTGAGAAAACCGGCGTGTCGCTAGCAGATAGAGAAAAGCCTGCTGTGTGTGACACCCGCGCACTTTTGCTCTCGACTAGGATTTTGCGAGTCAAACCAGTTCGAGTCGGGTGGATTCAGAAACACATAGTGAAGAAGAGTCGCGTCTACTGTCATTCAAAGTTTGATAAAGAATATCTTAGAAAAATACTTTTTTTTCTAGGCGGTTTAAATAAAAAATAATCCAAGCTTGGCGCAAACACGTGAGTTCTGCCGGCCTCGATTTTATTCGTGTGCCGTGGAAGTCGCTCAGTGTCTCATAATTCACCAACTTCGAAAGAGTATAAACAGTCGCTGCTCGCTGGATTGAAGATCAGACGGCACAATAAAATTTTCGGGGTTTATTTTTATTTATTTTTGGTATAATTCGTAGGAGTAAATATTGACAGTTGTCTATAGCAAAACATCTATAGACAAAACACACACACACACACACACAAAAACTCCAACGGTTCTTTTAGCTTGACATACTATCTTAGGCCGTGCGTTAGTTATTGCTTTCTTACAGGTGACAACTTTTACGCAATAATATAAAAATATTAAATACACAAGAAACGACTGGTTCTCGCACTTCGACAAGGAACTGGTGACACAAGATAACTAATGTGTTTTTCACGAACTATTTTGTTTATTTGAGTTGCATTTTTGTTTGTGAACGTTGGATAAATGACTCAATGAATATAAAATTTGTATTGTAACTCCTCGTTTATATTTATCCCGAACAATATAAATGTACACAAAGAATCAAACAAGCGATATGTAATTTCGAATGAAAGGTATCAAAGAGGTAAAGTATGGCAAGGCGGTAACTTGGGCGAGTTGGTTGAACATCTTCAAACGTGGAAACAGCGCAAAAAACTGACTACCAACTAAAGCGCTGGAAACAGCGCTTTAGTTGATAGTCAGCGCCTTGTTTCTGCACTTCTTTCACTTGTCCCTTGTCGAATTTTGCGCTGTTTCCACGTTTGAAGGTAAAGTATGTATTAACACCGTAGTGGGGCCCGCACCAATTGGTTGGAAACTGGAATTAAACCGAGAAACGTCAGTTTGCCCACTGACCTTTTTATAGTAATTCCTTGAAACAATGTTTGTTTCTATACTAAAAAGCATGGATCTGACAAACTACCAAATCTTGGAACATACCTTATTTGTCAAAGATTTACTTTGGAGCATTTCTTCATCCCCTCTGTCCAAAGAAGTCTTGGAGAGGAGATGTAATTTCCTTTCTGAGGCAACGGAGTCACGCTTTTATTTTAATGAAGTTAATAACACACAGCAAACAAACCTGTAAGTACACGGCTAGCGGAGGAAATCGCTCACTCAAAAGTTTGACAAGCCGACCCTAAATTTCAGCGAAGCTGAATTTCCTTGGAATCAGTTTGTCTAAAAACAAAGGTGCGCCGGTACCATTACAGAACCCTTGGAAAGCTCATAGTTGGTGTAACCCCATCTACAGCGAAATATCTTATGACACAATAATCCTTTGAGAATTATAGGAAGACGGCTTCATTGTAAGAATTCATTTATTTAAACGATACAATTTGCATTTACGTAAGCCCAAGCCACCTTGGTGTGAATGCAGTTTGTGAGGCTAAGACAAAAACAATATGTTTTTTTGCATCACCGCCATCTACATATTGTATTTAATTTAAGCCTTGTGCCAGCTGCCCCGTAATTTGATTGATGATCTTTCAGGAGAAGACGGAGCTTTCGGATGTGCAGTAAAAAAGTCGATATTTGGCGAAACAAATACAGTGCACAACAAGGGCGTGACATATGCTCTTTTTTGGTTTGTCATTTGTAGCGCCAAAATGACATCATCTACGTTCCTAACCTTCTCCATAACCAGCTTCTCCATAAAAACCGTTGAAAGCCCGCGATCAATCGAAGAAGCCCAGGGATTTGTTCCACCTGAAGGTGACTTTAGGTAAAACCCGCACTTGTACTGGAACATGGACAATGTCAGTGTTAAAAATAAAATCTGAAAAATAAACAAATGAGGCACATCGTGCTTCCTCATTCTGAGATTGAGAACACAAACATGATATTTTACCGGTTTAGTTTTGATCAATAGCCGTTATTTGCGAGATTTCGGAGGAGTCCCCGGGTACGCTTTTCATGGGGTGATGATGCTTTGCTATATTCAGCGGGAAAAACTTTGCCGCTAAAGTTGGTTGGCCTAGAAATGCATAAATGCACGAATATCAGTACCTCGGCTGTCGAAATAGTTAAAGTAGAGGACACGTAAAGAAAACTGCAATCTTTTGAAACTCCTGAACATATCTACGAGCGGTGTTCCACAGAAGATATGTAAGCATGTTCCTACAAAAAAATGGCTCCTAACCTTTCAAAAAAAGAAAAAACGAAAGACATGTATCTTTCATATTTGTTTTTTTTTTGTCACTTTTGTAACTTATGCATAGCGAAATAAACTGTTACAAATTAACTCAATCAATCACGTTACATCTCCTGACTTGCGAAGCCCATGCGTAAAATATTCCCGTGTGCCACGTCGAGCTGGCAGCGCACGCGATTCAAACACCAATGCATTATGTTCGAATTCCACGCAGTAGTTTTCATTTTACGATGTGTTGCTCTGTCGGAAAGTTCGTTATTCTGTAGAGTCAGTTATTGTGTATTGAGTTATTGTTCAGTTATTGCATATTCTAGATTAAATCATCCAGAATCAGCAACATATATAAAGCAGCCATGCTGCATAATAAACCAAAATACTTAGTTTAATACGAAAAAAAAAACTAGTTACCTGGGCAGTTAAAGCCTGTGATGTGTCATCATCAACGCTCGGATCTTTATTTCCCTCGATCTCATTTCACGTATGCGCTTTCTACAATTCAGTCCCGCAGAGCGCGCGCTCGAGTGCTCGAGAGCTGTCGACCAAACACATCACTCCGAAAAGAAAGAAATAAAAAGAAGCAAGCATTTTGCGTTGTTTTTGAGACGATTACTGAAGTATTAAGTTCCCTCTCCGCCGAAAATGGACATTTTAGACAACTCTTATTTGCTTTTGTTATCTAACAAAAGCATGCACATTTTGTAATTACAGCGTTTGCGATCTCAACGAAATGTCGAATTTTCGTTGGTCACATGTCGTCCTGGCAGCCGGAACGATGCTCCTCCCATCGCCGGGAATGACCTCGCTGTAGTCAATTTTTTATTGCTTTCTTAATAAAACAAATTGCCGCACATCGGTATAATTTATGGACTTCCAGGATTCCTAGAGCCCGCAAAGTGAGTTATTGCCATATTCAGGCAATCTCCAAAGGTTCCTCAGGGCGCCTATAAAGGAGCCCTGCAAGGGCTTTTTACTGATTTTTAATTTGCAACCGAACCTGAGCGCACTGAACGTAGTAACTTAATGAAATTTTCTTTTCTCGAATTTCGCTTTATTTTAAAATTACAGGCGAAATAAAATTACAAAAAACAAGCCAAAAATAACCTCCTTCATGACGTCCTTGGTTACCTGAATGGCCGTGAACTAAAGGAAGGGTAGTGATCTCAGCGAGCGCTCACGGCTGCCGCACTCCGTGTCGACGGCTCGAGAGGGCGCCACTAAAGCGTGTTCTGGATTGGCTGTATGAAGCGGGCAGCCAGGGCGGCTCGCATTGTATTTGCTGCGCATTTAAACACTAATTGGGCATGACACTTCATTGGCCACAAACGACAGCAAACACGGGGTAAAGATCAGTTAAGAACGGGAGCCACTTCGCGCTGCCATACCGCCAAGGGCCAAACCGCAAGCCAAAGCTGCTCGCCGAAGGCCTTCGGAATGCTCTGATCGGATCAGATCCTCGACTGCAGCGCTGCCGCGTACATCCGGGACCTTTCTACGCTCGCCGGTCGTCGGTGCCGGATCCCACTACACCTGTCTAGTATGCGCCGCCTTTTCCACCGCTTGGTGGCGGGTATGGCGATGGGTCATTTCTTGTTTCGGCACTTTATAAACTGCATTTGCTTTTGTTTTCTGATATAATATACAGAACAAAAACTACTTTTATAAATAATTGAAACGGCTCGCGCCACTTATATTTTGTATTTCGGCTAAAAAGAAGTTTTCAGCAGTTCTGACCAGTAGTAAGCCCAGGACCAAAGACGTCACATTTCTCGCGCTTTAAGCTCCGCGGGTAGCCCCCGTAGATGGAGGATGTTTCCGCGCCGTCCGGTTAAACTATGACACACTGATGTTTAGTTACTCTCTCTGTGCCCGCAGGCTTGTCCGAACCCCAAGAGACGTGGAAACCGCAAAAAAGTTAGATGCTTAAATATTATTGCAGGGCCCCTTTAAAGCTGTGGCGTGGCTCAGCGTTAAAGACTCCGATTCGCACGCAGCGGAGCCAGGTTTGATTCCCGCGTGCGCTGCGCAATTGTTTTCAATTATTTGCAAACATCGACAACGGACGCCCTACGTCATACAACGCTGATAACGTTATCGACAACACCAATAACTTCAACATCATAAACAGCATCATAAAGACACGTCATTTCTCGTGGTAGGAAGAGACTATAAGAGCTACCGCTGTAAAACGCTTAAGTTCAGATCTGTTTGATGGAACGCAACATTTATGTCCCGTTCCTCGAATTCTGTTGCAAATCGATGGCTAATGTAAATTTTATGGGATTGTAGACGAAAAAAAAGTTGCATAAGGTATCGCCCTTCAAGGTAGCTGCAGAGGCGCAAGTAACTGTAGATCAAGACTATTTAGGTTCTCGTTATCTAAACATAAACTTTAGAACGTTTAACTGTTCATGGCTAACGAAATTTAGCCACAACCCGCGATACTCTTAGTAAATATAAAATTTTCTCACAAACAGTTTTGATTAAAATAAACTTTAACACTCTATATGCCAACCTGTATGAGCACATTCTTTAAAAAGAAAGAAAACAAGAAGGTCCGGCAAACCCTAGGTCGTTTTAGCTGTGTCGCCCTCTGCGTATGCTCTAGTATTTTGTAACTACGACTTGTTATGTTGCTGGTCTTGCACTTTCCTGGAATCTGCAGAAGAATAAATAATCAGCAGAAGAATGTATGTGCTTGTACAAAAGGGATATATATCGTGGAATCATGCTGATACATTGAGGTCGAGATATTTCTTACCAAAAACGTCTCATTCCAATCAAGGTGGAAAGAGGCAATAAAAATGCCCTTCATAGGATGTATCTCACAAAGAGAATTTTTGTATACAACATATTAGGCAAATGGTAAAGGTCCCAACAGAGAAATGTGGCAGTGCCATTACAGACGTTTCTTTTAATATATATACTTGTGCTCGAACAGTTTCATAGGATTTGAGGCTTTGAGATGGAATTTCGTCTTCAGCACAATCCAGTATTTGCATTATATCTTAAGTTACTAAACAAACGAATATTTATCTGCTTGTTATAGATATTTCTACACAAAGCAGTGCAAGGACATGAGCTGAACAGTAATTTTATCAAATTGTTTATTATTTCTTCTTCGTAAAAATGGTGAGTAGAAACGTATTTATTTAAAGGGCAACTCCGCTTCATTTTTGATATTTAGAAAACAATGCAGCCCTCTTCAGTATCATATAGGAAGACCCCATGTCAAATATTACGATCTAATTTCGTCTATGTATTTAATAAACTGGCCAGCAAACTTTCAAATGAGCCAAGTCGCCGGCGCAATCGTCAGCGCAGTCAATGCGACGGAGTTGGAGCGCCCAACGTTGAACCACTACGCCAAAGGCATGACTACGTCATTCTCGCGTTTTGTTTGTTTTTACTTCTCAGAGCGAAATTGAACGATGACGTCATGAGTTTCTCCTGCCGGTGTTGGCTCAAGGGCGTCCACCTGATCACCCTAACGCGGATGCGCTAGTTTGCGCTGCCCTGCGCGCTTATCGGTCTGTGTCTCCGCTCCCCCCTCTCCTCTTTCGTCTTCTCCCCTTCCCCCTCTCCCCCGGGCCATCACCGTCCACGCCATCCGAAGCGACCTGCCCGCGTCGCGTGTCCTGTTCCTCGCCCCCCGAACGTCACACCACGTGGTTCGACGTGACGTGGCCATGACTCTGACAACACGAGGCCAATGTTGCCTGACGCAACCGAAGTTTCGGTTTCGGTATCAGCTGATGTTTAAATTAAGATTATACAAATAATATTTCACATTTCGCGAATTCGAAGACGTAGAGCTGTTTAGTAGTGCTTTGTGAAATGAGATCACATGTAAGCCTATATTTTTCGGAATTGAGAGGAGTTGCCCTTTAAGAAGTAAATTTATATTTATAAAGATAAAGCTTCAAACACGTATCTAGGTACGTAACCCAAGTACATTTATTCATGAGTAACTTTCATAATATCTCACTTACATATTAAAAAAATGTTTACAACCTCGTCTCGGTGACGTTACCAATTAGGAAGTCTCGTAAAATAAACCTCTTTGCAAGAAAGTTACGACAAGAGAAGTGATATGCTTGATATTTCACAATTATCTGCGGGCAAACACCTTTATCCACATTTTCAATTGACAATTTGGTACTGAGGAATAATTGCCTAAAACACAAGTAAATCTGCTTTTTTTTCCTTCGCCTATATCTACTAACAATTTATGGCGCGGCAATACCTAATCTCGATTTCCCTTTTAATCTTTCAATCTAGTCATATAAAATCAGAAGTAGGCAGTGTTCCCTCCGTCTTCGGAGGGACGCCACAAAAAGTGAAGGACGTTATTTATTAGGTATTCTGGTAGCGGCTTACCTTCGTCCCAAGAAGAATTGCATGTGCTTCTCGTTACCAACCACGAATATCAAACGCAAACTTTTCAAAGGGACGCAACGAGGCACGCTTCTATTCCTTGCTTTCAAATGTCTCGCATTCTTGACTTCACCTGAACGTCTTTCTAAGGTAGCTGAAGCTGCCGAGCTTCCAAAAACGCCGCCTATAAAAAAATATTGAAAAAAGATAACTTATAGGAGATCCGCAAGACAGGATACTTCTCCCACGAAAGCTCTAACTGATGAGCACGAAACCTCGCATAAATGGTTAATCGCATTTGCAGCGGTTATCCCGGTGGTCGGAACAACTACGCTCAGACAAAATAAAGTCGGTCTGACGGCTTGTTTTGTTGTATTGGCGCGAGCTTTGTCTTTAAAGTTTGTTTTTATCTCCCAATAACGGCGAACACTACAGGCTCTGTTCAATAAGTTTACGCACTCGAGTCTGGATGTATTTTTTTGTTTTTGTTAATTTTTACATGTTTTCCTTAACGGGTGCAGTGAACGTAATCAAAAAGATTTTGCAAAAAGCATAATATTTAAAGAGAAAACATTTTGAGTGCAACAGAATGCCATATTTGATTTTTGAAGATTTTGGTTTATGTAAGTTTGGTGACACCTACTACGGAAACTAAAAATATTAGAAATCACAAATACTTCACACTTATAATTGATTACGGGAACTATTGAGTGATATATCTGCAGCATAGGGGAGGGTCACATATTTTGCGTCAAAACTGCAAAAACATGACTCCTTTGACGTTTTTTCACTAGATTTCTGAGCCGGTATCCACATAAATTGAATAGCTACAATATTAAACTTTGTGTTATATATTGTTATTAAAACATTCTTTACAATGATGTATACACATTCATTGCTTTATCACGAAGCTTAAAATTTTGATATCGCTCCAAACTGGCTTTAAATTGCAAAGTTAAAAGCTTTTAAGAGGAAAAAATACATTTTCGAGTTTTCTTATATCTTTAGTGATAGTTCTCCATCATAGTCTTGTGTTTATTTATGAAAAGCATGTTGCATTACCTTGTTTCGTTCAAAGTTACAGCGCTGCACATTGCACCTTCCACGCCGGCATTTTTGCCCAATGCCACGGACGAGATTGTATTTGGTTTCTGGATATTTTAAGACTAGACATTTTTTTTGGTTATGTATTCGGGTATTGGGCGCAATTTCAAGTATTCTACTAATTAAAGCACTACCCACGTTCCTCGTCCTTTTTATTAATTTACCAATAATAATGTTGGCCCTTTAAAACGACAAATTCTATGATTTCAAATTCTATGATTTCAGTCGCGCACCAGTTACCTAGCTGTGTTTGGAGATTTACGTTTGTCCTTTGTCCCCCTTGTTCCCCTTCTCCAGGGATTATTTTCAACAAATTCTATGAACTTTAGCTAAACTTTATAAAAATTAATCGGGACGAAAACTTGCAGTCGCTATTACTCCATTTTTACAGAACGCAGTAGAACAATAAGTACAGTGCTGCAAATTATATGAGAATATTTTACTTATATTCGCGATGAAGTGGGAATATTTGAGCCACCAATCTTATTGCAAGCTATTCATGACTGTTGTACGTCCGGTTGACCAAGGTAAACCTGCGATTTCACTGGCGCTTTCACCAAGACGTCCATTGAGATTAAAGTATTTGCAATTTTTTATTCGGGTAAAATGAAGAAAATGCAATAGAAAAAGTTAAAAAAATATATATAAATAATTAGTAAAGATAATGAGCGCACTAGTCGCCCGCGTTGACAGGAGGGTGTATTGAGAAGTCCGTCTTCGCCCCTCTTTAAACCAAACTGACGATTTTCTTTAGGCACTATCATGTATTGCAAAAATTCCAACAAATGCGAGAAAAGCGATAAACTTCGAATGTGACAAATACGAAATGCACGAACTGATTGACGCTGTCTCACGGCCAAAGCATTCCGGGAGGAGAATTCAAAAGCCATTGTGGAGCAAGTTCAACTTCGCCACGTTGATTGTCTTAGCTTAGGTACGTAGCAGCGAGCTTTTCTTGAAGCAGGAGGCAAAACTATCCTTAATTTATCCCAGCAAATAATTCGGTAATCACGTTGTCGGTGTATTTAACGGATGACGTTCTACCGATGCGGAAGCTGATTTCTCGCCTTGCATATTTCGACGTGACAGATCGGAAAGCAAAGCAAAACCGGCAAGGCCGACAGAACAACACATAAAACGAATTTTAGAACCACGAAGTTTGAATGGCATCTGTTGTAACCCTGTCTCCACGTGCACGCATTTGCAGATGAACATGCTATCTCTTTGACTCGCTGGTGGCACCGGAGGTAAACAACACTTTTCTCAATATACTATCGTCCCATGGAGCCACCGCCGGCGTCAAAATCGAAATGCCGCGAGCTCTAAAGGCGACGCGCGCTATACTAGCGGCACTGACACAATCAGTGCTAAATCAGATAGTCGGCGGCTGAGGCAGAAAGCAAACCCTACATGATGACGCTGGCCACTCTCGATGAACTTTGAAGAGGGAGGACTTTACGGTGGGGAACCTGAGACGACATGGACCACTGAACACACGCAGGTAACCCCTGTTTTCTCCTGGTGCACTTTTCTTATCGGAGGAACTGATTGCCACGTGCTTAGACTTACTCTGCACGTTGCTTCACAGAAGAGCTAATAAAACATTATATTTCCTTGTTTCAATCTCCTGTCATGCTTTCTGGAAGTCGCGGAGTATTGCGATCGTGAGAAGGGGCCACATGCGCGCTGCGGTCATAAACAAACGGAGTGGTTTCCAAGTCCTGTTTAGTAGTGATTTGGACAGGACGTCTTCAACCATGGCAGCGACTTACAGCGTCTGTAGAATATTTTATGTTATCTCAGTAAACACAAAACTAAGATAAGCAAAGCAAAGAAATGTTTGCAGTGTGTACATCTGGATATTAATTCGGAGAGGATCGTGCAAAATCAACCATTTCGTGCGTTCCCTATTTGTAGCGACATTTGGAGTTGACCGGTTTTCTCTCACTCGTTGAAATTATTGCAACCCAGGTAAGTGCTTCGCCGAATTTGTCAGTCTGGTTTGAAGAGGGACAAAAGGCGGACTTGTCTGAACGCCCTCCTCCCAACCCGGGCAACTATAGTGCGCTCCATATATTTACACTTTTTTTTCTTACTTTTTTGCTTACATGTTTTTTTTGTTTTAATTTTAGTAGAATAAATAATTACAAATATTTTTATACCTAACGGACGTCTTCCCGAAAGTGCCAGTGAAGTCGTCGGTTCACCTTCGTCAGCTGGACGTACAACCGTCATGAATAGCAGTGTAGCAAGCTTGGTGGCTCCAACATTCTCATTTCCTCCCAAATATGGTTATAAATATTCGCATATAATTTCTACCATTGTACATAGTTTTCTACTACTCTCTGTGAAAAAAAAAGAAACGTGGTAGTAAAGATTACAAATTTTTGTCCTGCTTTTGTGGAAACGTTCAACTAAAGTTCACTGAATTTGTCGTTTCAAAAGGCAAAACAGGATTTTTCGTTAAATTATTAAAAGGGACGAGCAACGCAGGTTTTGTTTTAATTAGTGGAATACTTGAAATAGGGCCCATAACTCGAATATAGAACAAAATATATGTCTAGTCTTAAAATACACAGAATCAATAGATGATCTCGTCCATGGCATTCGGCAAAAATGCCGGCGTGGGAGGTACAATTTGCAGCGCTGCAACTTTGAAAGAAACAAATAGATGCAACATGTCTTACATGAATAAATACAATATTTTAATGAAGAACTATTACTATATATTTCAAGAAGATAGAATTTTTGTTTTTAATTTCCCATTGAAATGTTTTTAACTTTGCAATTTAGAAGACGTTTGAAACGACATAAAAATTTTCAACCTAAAGATAAAGCAATGATTTATATAATTCTAAAAACGTATTAATAACAATGCACAATACACATTTTAATATTGTAGTCATTCAAGTTTTGTAGGTAATGGCTCAGAAAGCAAGTGACAAAACTTCAAATAAGCCATGTTTGCGTATTTTTATCGCACAGTCTATGACCTCCACACTGTTGTACGTATATCACTCAATAGTTCCCATGATTTGTTATAACTGCAAAATATTTTGCAATTTCTGATATTTGTAGTTTGCGTAGTAGGTGTCACCAAACGTGATGTAAATGAAAACTTTAAAAATAAAATATGCCGTCCAGTCGCACTCAAAATTGTTTTTCTCTTTAAATATTGTGATTTTTGCAAACCATAGTTTGATTATGTTCCCTACACATGTTGAGAAGTAACATATCAAACAATTGACAAAAACAAAAAAATACGTCCGGACTCGCGTGTATGACCTTATCTGAACAGAGCCTACAGCAGGCCTAAACATTGGCCGACAGATAACGTAGCTAAGTGAGAAAGAGCTTGATGCAAGAAGAGTAATGGCGGTCACTGCCGCAAACAAAACAAACACACCTGTAAAAAAAGCTATTGTGTTGTACATTTTGCGTCAGGCAGAAAAGACCTATGTAGAGTTTCTTGATGCTTCTTTCACAAGTAGCGAGAACTAATACAACCGACGAAGCAGACTCCTAGGAACGAAATGGCGTAATTCAGTTCACTCTTCTGCTTTGCGCCGCCATGAGATCCTTAAATCTTCACCGTCACGCAGTCGACCCTTCAAAGAATGTTACGACTTGTAGTAAACTTGAAACTTTTATCTATGGTTTTAAGTCCAAAGAGGGTCGCAGATTGGGTGCGAATGGTGCATCATCTCATAGTTTGGCTCGACCATAACCTCCTAAATACTGACAAAGCCTGGCAGATTGCCACGAGAAGCAGCCGCCGTAATGAAAATGGTGGAGCGGCAGACAAAGGATAAGAGGAGTGCCACGTGACTGGCGCCCTGCTGCAGCGAGACGCCCAAACACACTTCTCCCGAGCGAACAAGTCTGTTTCTGGTCCTTGCCACTACAAAAGCTCTGCGCTGACGTCCAGGTTCCCTAAGTCCTCTAGATAAGAATGTCCTACAAGTAGCGACAATCTTTGAAGGGCCGACTGCGTTACGGTGCATATTAAAAACAAATGGCGGAGCACAGCAGAGGTCTGAACTGAATGCCGCCATTTTGTTCCAGCGTAGTGTGCTCTGGCATTTGTATTGGTTGTCGTTACATGTAAAAAAGAAGTATCAACGGACTTTATGTTTTCCGAGAAATGGCTCTTTGATGCTTTGTGCTACCACATCCTCGCGCTCCAAATCTGCAAACGGGCAGTCTATGACTCTGTCGTCGTACTGCCAGGCTTGGTGAGTATGAGGAGGCCATGCTCGGACTCGAGTTCCCACTGATTAAACGATAATCTCAGCCGAGCATTGACGCAGCTATTGGGCAGGAGATCGAACTATAGGGGGCGCTCTGACCCGTTTGTTGTCCCCATACTCGGTGTTTACTCAACACAAGGCCTGTGCACATGCCTAGAGGCCTTATGGGCATGTTCATGTCATCTTCTACAATAGAGCGCGGGCACAGTTTAATGTAAAAAATACTAACAATCGACGAAGCGACGTTAAGTGCCGGATCTATCCTCAGAGAATGCGAGCTTGACCCACTTCGGCTTTTGTGCTGAGCTGGGACCGTGCATGCTGCATTGTTCATGCAGGCCGGAGTGGAAACAAAAGAGCCCCTCCCTCCCCCTCACCGGAGAACGCGAACTCCAGCCGAACGCTGACGCCGCGTTCGGTTATGTCGGCCGAGCGCTGAGTCATTGTATTTGTTGTCCCCATCCGTGTAGTTCTAAAGTTAACCGCTTGGGGCGTCATGGTCGCTCCTCCTCCCAAATATACTCGTACTTTGTTTCACCTTAGGTCCGAGCGTGGCCAATATTACGAGCCGAAAGGCCAATCTAACGGCGAAAAAGGCGCACCGTCATGTCGTACCCTCCGCTGTTGATAGGATCAGCGGTGCTCGCCGTCTTTTGCGCGTGCTCTACCGCTGGCTCGTTGTATCGAGAGTGGAGAACGCCCTGACGGTTGCGCTTTTCGCGCTGTTTGATTGGATCTTCGGCACATAACAATGGCAACGCTCGGACCTCAGCTGAAACCAAGTATAGTTTCCGGTATGTGCCACGCGTTGACCTTCTCCAGGTGACGACAAGCATTTCTTACTACGGCTGTGTTATCTACTAGTAAGTGCGCAATCACTGGTTCCAGAATTATTTCTTTACTCCTCGCCCATTGCACAATTTATCCGATTCAGTGTGATGCCCTTACACTCTAAAAAATCCCGCGAGTCCAGCTTTCCGCACAACACTCGGAGAGTCAATCACCGCAACTTACGGAGGCAGCTCAGCGAATGACAATGCCGAAACATATGTTTAGACCAATAAACGAAGTCTGAGTTTTTTGGTCTAAACATATGTTTCTACATTGTCATTTGCTGAGCTGCCTCCGTAAGTTGCGGTGATTGGCTCTCCGAGTGTTGTGCGTGAAAGTAGACGCACAGTATTTATTTTAGAGTGTAGCCATTTAAAGGCGTGCGTCGCAAAAACATAAGCGCTCTTGAACGAGGCGGAACAGTACCCGGAAAGCCTGAGCACTGTGTATACAAACGAAGAGTTTATAAAAGGTCGAACGCCTTCGTAATACCGACGCTACGTATCGCTTATTATACGGGGGTGTCCACTCAGCCATTTTGTCTTACGACAATGCAGGGTACATGAATACAGACAAGCAATAAATGGCAAATGAATTGGATGTAATATGATAGCTCACTAAAAATGTACCATTGAATTGAATGGAAATAGTCTCAATCATACCTATGTTCATAGCAATTTCCATCAATATACAAAGTGTTTTACCCACTGATATGTACTACAGGGGGCTGGATGTCGCATAGCCGCGCTCCGGAACGCGCGCGAGTAAAGCCACCTAAATTTCGGTGCTTGTCCCAGAAGTGCAGAAAAGGAAGAAGTCGAGTATCTGCTGGGCTTCTTAGTACATCTGGTCCATGCTTTTGTTCACATTTTCTTGCATTTTACGTGAGTTTTAATCACCCTTTTTAACATTTATTCTGAGAATGAAATCTTTGAACATGGGGCATGCACACTTGATGCACTAGATTCTCGAAATTCTCACGCATTAAACGGCTTCCCAGAAGACCTCTCGGGCCTGCATGAGCGTTTTTTGCGCAACAAGCAGCTTTTTTAAAATAAGAGAAGCACATCCAGCGCCTTGGACACTGTTTGTGCTAACACTCAGAAGAGTTGAAAAGCCTTTCAAACGCTCACTTCCGGCACAAGCCGCTTACTTCCGGCGGCTTCATACCTGTTTGCTTTATGTGCCGTCCAGCGCTTTAGTGGATATTAGTAGTTCTACGATAGACTGCTAATACTTCACGAATGGCTCTTTAAATAAAAATGTTGATTCCTTTGAGCTATCGTTTTTCACCTGCCTGGATTATCGCGATAATAATGAAAAGCGATAATTGAAAATATAAGTTAATAAACTTGTGGTATCATTTTGTGGTAATCTCGCTCCATAATAATCGCCCCCGATTGGTCCGTGCTTCACTCGTCCCCCAAGGCGTGACACAACACAACGAGAAGACAGCGAATAGGTTTACTGTACCTCCCGCTTGCCCGCCCTCAAGAGCCGGGCCCGCCGACCCTGGTTGTCGCCCGTCGTTCAGAGCTTGCACTCGGAGTCCGTGTCCAGGCCTGCGGATCGTCCTTCCCACGCCAGCGCTGCGTGGGCTAGCTGTCCCGGGCTATCAGAGCACGAAAGTCGCTCCGGAACCACACCGGGATTGTCATGGCCTAGGCCGGTATCGCCAGGGCTCACCGTTCCCTCCGGTCATGCTCAGAACCTCACTGGTGGACCGCTCTGAGGACCGTCATGGGCCGGACCAGCCAGACCGGCTCCGTCGTTCCTGCCCGGCCCCAGCCTCGCGCAGCACGCTCTGTCTGGCGCCAGCTCGTGTCTCTTCAGCCGACCGCCTGTCACGTGCCCTCTTCTTCCACCACCGTCACCCACACTCTCCCCCCCCCCCACCTCAAGGCCCGGACTTCGGAGGACTTCCGGTACACCGGATTTCATCGGCCTCAAGGAGGATTTCTTCCACGTCGATAAACTGGGAATACAGGTGAACGCTCTGGTCGGGGCCGTTTGAGGTGTCTGAGAGGCGGCTGCTGTTGGTGTTGCCTGAGGGGACACGTTGTAGCGTCCGAAGGCAGCGTAGATGGTGGTGGGACACTCCGCGTCGGTCTTTCTTGGTGCCGGCCTTAGCTGAGTCTTCTATCGAAGCCGGCAGACAATGTTGACCTGTCCGTCGTTCGCTGTCCCACTCACCACGATGCAGCACGAGGCCTGCTCTAAGCTGGTCCCCCCGACACGGACGGACTTGCCCCGTTCCGCTCGATGTTCGCCGCGGGCGTTGAACTGCCCGCTTGAACCGTTCGTCAGGCCGAAGAAGTGTCAGCCACCCTGATCACTTGGTAAAACGGATGGGCCCGTGTTTCCTACCGGTGGACTTCCTGGGAGACGCCGCCTATGGCCGTCTTCCCCAGAAGCCATTCTGCGCAGAACAAAGTGTTAAAACAACACACAACAAAGAAATACCCTGCCGCAAATTGTGGCGGGGGCCATAGCCTCCACCGCCAAATTGCTTGCCGACGTGTTCGTGTATCGTGCGGCTAACTCGGCGAGTCCGCATTCCGGTGCTCGCTTCTGGATCGCCAGGAACAGGGGATTTCCTGCAGTCCTACCGCAACCCCACGTAAATCATATTCCCCATCGCGACGGTAGTATCCCTTCAGGTCAGCGATGTGAACCGGGCCAGACTCCTCGTTTGTATCTCGCCGAGTAAACCTTAAGTAAGACACGACGATCGTGTCTTTACCTCGTTCGGGCCCTCTCTCCTCGGAGCAAACGATGCGGCGAAACCACTGGCTGCATTTCTCAAAGCGCAATGTTTCATCAGGACAGGTAACGATGGTGTAAACCTAGTCCATCTGTTGCGCAAGCGAAGGGATCGAAAGCCAGCGGTGGGATGGCCATACCAAACCCGTGTTCCGCAACGGCCACGTGTACCGTATGCGAGTCGATGTAATCGTCAGCGTCCCGTCCTGCCCACGTGCATAAAGGCTCTATCACTCTAAGAAATGCCTGAGCGTCTACTTATCCGCAAAACACCCAAAGAGCCAATCATTGCGATCTAGGATATAAGCTCAGCGAGTGATGAGGCGGTACACCTGTTTAGACCATAAAATTAAGTCTGCGCTGTAGCATTACGCAATGCAAGCATGACGCTTTGCATTGCGTAATGCCACAGCGCGAGACTTCATTTTCAGGTCTAAACGGATGTTCCGCCTCATCATTCGCTGAGCAGATTTTTTAGATCGCAATGATTGGCTCTTTGAGTGTTTTGCGGGTAAGCAAACTCACAGGCATTTCTTAGAGTGCATGGACTCATCGGTCCTTAGATGAGGCTGCAGATCAGCGAGCAAGAACGCTTGAACCATTCGCGCCTCAAGGCAAGCTGTACAGCTACCAGTCTACCTAAATGCCCACCACCTCATTCACGGCCAGGTCGTGACACGACATAGCTTATTAAATGTCTTGCGGTCACTGCCACGACCGGCCAGAGTGAAGTCAAAAAAGCATCCCAAAAATCGCCTCCGTAGCTTTTTAGGAACAACCCCTCTGAAGGGAGGGCCGTTCCTCTGCTTTTCGTCGATTGTTGGGATGACGCAAATCAATAATCTGTCTCGGTCGAGCAGATACAAATTCTGGTGCTCATTGACTCGCTTACCAGCGTTCCCGGTGCGAACTGCTGTTTCCGCAGTGTTTCCGACACCCGCTGACAGAAACCCCTCCACCTTGGGCCTCGACAAGCGCTTACTTGCTCACCGCATCCCCCCAAGCTTAAATCCTAAATCTGTCTTCTCGTCTCAAATCCTAAATCCTAAATCCTTAAAAGAACAAATCCAGAATCTGGAAAGAGTCCTGGCTGTTTCCTCTCGTGCCAGTCGTTATCCTGCCTTCCAGCGAACATGCGGTGCATCTCCTCTGCCTCCGAAGCCGACTTTCTTACATCTTAACCGCGCTCCTCGTAAACCCTCCGGTTGCATCACCTCCTCCCAACCACTATTCTGGGGTGCTCGAGAAAGCGCGTGTGCAACCTCGTCTTTCGAGTCATTTGGGTACTCGACAGAAGTTAGCACCTGCTGAGTTATGATGTGAGACAAGTCGCCAAACTTCTAACAGACTTCGTCTCAACGGACATCGTTCGCATTATTGAACAATACGCTCAACGAATCCATGGGACTCCACGGGGACGACCAGAAGCATAGGCATATCGACCGGGCTCCATGTTTGGCGCCATTTGTGGCATCACTTTGTGGTAATCTCGCTCTATAATAATCGCCCCCAATCGGTCTGAGCTTCACCTGTCTCCCAAGGAGTGACACAACACAACGACAAGACAGCGAATGGGTTTACTGTACCTCTCGATTGCCCGTCCTCGAGAGCCGGCAGTCCGGGCCCGCCGACCCTGGTTGTCGCCTGTCGTTCAGAGCTCGCAGTCGGAGTCCGTGTCCAGGCCTGCGGATTGTCCTTCCCACGCAAGCGCTGCGTTGGCTAGCTTGTCCCGGGCTATCACAGCACGAGACTCGCTGCGCAACCACTCCGGGATCGTCATGGCCAAAGCAGGTATGGCCATGGCTCACTGTTCCCTCCGGTTCTGGTCAGAACCTGGCTGGTGGACCGCTCTGGGGATCGCTACGGGCCAGACCAGCCAGACCGGCTCCGTCGTTTCTGCCCTGCCCCAGCCTCGCGCAGCGCGCTCTATCTGGCGCCAGCTTGTGTCTCTTCGTCCGACCGCCGCCACAAACTCCCTTAAGCAGTCAGAAATATTTCCTTTCGTTTTTCATGTTTAAATTACAGATTTTATGCCTGTGTTACAAAAATATTATGTATGAGTTGTTAGAGGTAAAAAGCTGAAAGCCTTAACCGCGCAATTCAGGGCGAGGAGGTTCGGCTGTCTACAATCCTTTATAAAAAAAGAAGGCTTTGAAAACTGATCAACATTCATTTCTCTAAAGATACTTATTAAACAACTTATTCGTGTTGGTGTTGATTTGCGTGGGCTCGAGCATTCGGGGACCTCAGTGGATCGGAACCTTCATTAAGTTTAAATTATTGTGCACGCGCAAACCGTTGTGCATTGTGAGATGGACATTTTAGAGCGCAGCTCTTAGGCGCCCGTTTCCGGCTTGAGCGGCGTCGCCGTCGCCGTCGCCGTCGGCGTAACCGCGCGGTGCATGAGGGGTAATTTTTCCCGCTAAATTTAGCGGAAAATTTTCCCCCGCTAAGTCTAGCGAAAAAATTTTCCCCGCTAAGTCTAGCGAAAAATTTCCCGCTAAATCTAGCGGAAACTTTTCCCCGCTAAATCTAGCGGAAATTTTCCCGCAAATCTAGCGGAAAATTTTCCCCGCTAAATATAGCGGAAAATTTTCCCCGCTAAATCTAGCGGAGAATTTTCCCCGCTAAATCTAGCGGAAAATTTTCCCCGCTAAATCTAGCGGAAAATTTTCCCGCTAAATTTAGCGGAAAATTTTCCCCGCTAAATTTAGCGGAAAATTTTCCCCGCTAAATCTAGCGGAGAGTTTTCTCTAAATCTAGCGGAAAATTTTCCCCGCTAAATTTGGCGGAAAATTTTCCCCGCTAGATTTAGCGGAGAAACTCCCCCCCTCCTCGAGGTCACGTGACCCCCAGGCCACGTGACCCCCCCCCCCCTCCCCGGAGGTCACGTGACCCCCACCCCCCCGTGCCTTCCCCTCCTCCTCAAGAGCTGCGCTCTAATTCGGCGTTACAGGGAGTTGTAAACGGCTTTCATTTTTTGAACGTGTAGACAGTAGAGGCATTTCTGGCAACGTGAAATTTACCGATATATTTAATTTTAGTACCAATAAAACGACCCTCGTGGAGTAAGATAAACTTTTTTTTTACCATGTTTATTTAATTTTTTTTAACTTTTGTTGCCATAGATTGACGCAGGCGGCTGAAATAGCGTAGCCATGGATAGAAAAAAATGTATGCGCAAAATGCAATGCGCACACCTTCATGCACCAGAAAGCTGCATCGCTGAAGTCTTTTTTCTCCATATGAGAAAGAAAAAATAAGGTTCCAACACAAAAGGAAATTCGACTGTTGTTGCTAACTATGAAAGCAACTGTCATGGTTAAGTTGCATTGCAGTTCACTTCTTTCCTGCCATGTTTTTCTTCGGGTTATGCGAGCACGTGCAATCCATGAAAAACTGAAATGCCTCGCAAACTGCAAGGTTTTAATCTATAACAAACCTTTCACGCATCCTATAATCCAAACGTCCAGACTTGAAATCGTGGAATGTCTGTATGAACTTCAAAGTATCCAGCACAGCCCTGGGCTTACATACGTTCTTATCAGCTCCACGGTTGCAACAGCTGCAATTCCTTCTGGTTTACGTGGCACCAGCCAGATCAATTTCCCGCGGGATATGGGAGCGTCGTTATAACGACTCCGAGCCCGCACTCGCCACGAATGAAAGTGGGCAATTTGTACTCACTGCTTCACGAAACCCGATATTGACTGAGTCGAGATCAGGGATGGCGTAAGCTCTGCTCGGGTGGGTTTGCGCTCTGGGCGAAGTGTACCTGTTGGCAACTTCATCACTCGCGACACTTATACGGAATTCTCTGGATACTATTGTTAGCGTCTGTTCAGTTTCAGGTTCACGGTACAGTCCTGGGTCTGCGTCGGTTACTTTCACTGGGACTTTTCACCTGCGAGGTTGCCAACATTTGTAATATTTAAAATCAAAAGCTTCTAAAACGAACGCAAATAATTGGTTTTCAAGTTGCTGCTTTTCGAATGCCCTCAAAATGTATCTGAACTATTTGCTGCTCGTTGATGATGAAACTCGAATTGTCTTAACTAAGATAGTCTTAAGAACAAGAAACATTGTCAATTATGAGCTTGTTGCCCCAGGTTTTTTTACTCGGGGGACAACTTTCTGTGGCATTTCCGAGGAGAGTAGAAGAGCGTGCGCGCCGCTTTGATCGACGCTCAGTTTGCGAAATGCTACGCGTGGCTGTACCTTTAACTTCGATGCCAGAGAAAGTTGCCCCCGGGCATAGATCGGCTTCGTGTGGCGGTTGCATTACTGAAATATGACGTAGCTAATTTGCTACAAAAACAAAAACAAAAATGTCAACACTTTATTACTTACGCGCACGTAGTGCGACTTCATTTAAGGTCGTAGCAGGAGTGAATTGGAAAATATCTTCATTCCTTTATAATGCTCTGTTTAACTATAAACTAAAATAACGCTTCTCGGGAGACACATTTACGTCCGGTAGACTATTTGAAATAAGAAAACAAAAAATATTGTTGTCGAATTACAAAAAACAAAAATGGAACCAACTGTGGCGTAACCTCCTCATTGTCAATACTTCCAGTTACCTCCAGACGTCCTGCCCAAAATAGGTACATTGATTTGTTATTACTGGGTAAGCAACATATTCCAGCCAAGAAAGTTTCACACGTTCCAGCAGCAGTGGTCAACAAAGGGTTGCATTTATACTCGTATTAAACACCATACCCGTTTTCACCTCAAGAACCATAGTTAAAAAAGTCCGGCTCCTCGCGTAGCATTACTAATTTCCCCTTTATGTTGATAATTAAGATATATGTAGGTGAATTTTAGATTAGATATATGTTATCTTATCAAGACGTACACGTTCCAAACGCCAAAAGCATCGCTTTTTCCTCCGACAACCAAATCTCGTAAGAACTACTTCGCGCCGCGCATGAACAATGCGCAAAACTTATTTTTCTTTGAGGTGAAAACGGGTATAGTTTCAACAATCACTCTGGTATAATTTCTTCCGCCCACAAACGAAGCGAGGAAAGAGTCGCATTCTTGTTTCGACTGTCATGCTGCCTTTATTATCATAGACAATGAACTCTACGTACTAATGTAAGGTTATGCCCTTTTTCCGTTCAACGAAAATTTATCGCACACAAAATTTAAGAACACCATGTTACATAGTAATCATTGCAAAATGTGAAGTATCGAATGCATTTCTTCGCAACAATAAATAACAAAATGAAAACTTGTTGATGAAAAGTGAAGAAAGAACACTGAAATGTACATTTACTTGACCGGAATCAAATTTAATATACTCACGCCGTACATATTCATGCCATAAGATGTAGGACATCATAATTAAAAGCTCTGCGAAATGGTGAAGTGTACTTTAATGTATTCTGCATAGAAAAATGCTCGCTCACCCTTTCTTATCAATGTTCTCTCGTCCCCCAAACGAAACCGTTTGTCTGGGACAGTGGAGCAAGAATCTCCTGACATTGGGCACTATAGCCCAAACGGAGTAAACCAGGAGGCGCCTCAGTTGACTGCTTAGTCATGCGCGGAGGGTGACCAAAATGAGAAGAACAATAGGCAGGCACATGCCACCAAACATCGAAGTTGTTGGACACGAGCTCTGCGTCCACACTTCGGCAAGGAACTCGGACGCCGCAGCTCGAGTTCGGGTTCCATGATTGCTGCCGCAAAACACCTCAGATTTGTGAACATTTCGTTTCAGCAAGATGGCGCTATACGATAAAGACGAAATTTATTGTCCGGGGTGTAGACGTTCCAGTTGAGGGCCAATATGATATATTGAATGTTAGAAGCTAACAATAAAGTACTGTATGCGAATTGTTTTAAATACAATTTATATAATGGTATGATTATGCTGTACAAGTAACCCTATTTTACAATGATGTACTACAATTTAGCTAAGGGCAGGTAAACTTATGACAGAGCGTCGATTGAATATCTTTAAGAATATATATATATATAAACATATATATATAATGCTTGTTTTTTTTTTCTTTTTTTAATGATATACGAAAAACGCAGTGACCAATGTTTTTATTACTGGCTTCCCGGCCGCCTTCCTTCGTGGAATGTTTTAATTTTTTTTTTATTTGGGCCTTATATTTTTCAGCTCCTCTTGCCGTGCAAAGTAAATTACCGATTTGCTGTCGGGTGTATTATATGCATTGTCTTATTACTCGCTCGTTTGCCGGAGGCATACTAGCGATGGCAATAAGTTTATTATTTAACGATTTACACATTAAAGTAAAATAATAATGTAATATTTTATTACCCTCATTGAGGGAATAGTAATTGCATTTTTAGAATCACCAAAGTCAGCTCATTAGACGCTTTGTCGAGAAGGCGATTCCAATCGATAGTGTTTTGGAACAAATAAGAGATGCTGACAGAGCAGGTCCATTGTTATTTTCAGACATGATGATTCATTTGCGATGAAATTAAAAAAAGTATTTTTAATAACAATATCTGACGAACGAGCTTGTCAAGTAAACATAGACTAAAGATTTTTCGTCGAAAGGAGCATAACATAACGCGACGCTGTATCAAAGAAGCGACAGGCTAGCTATTCACCTTCCCTAATTTAAAAAAGTGCTAAATAAATCATGTAATTTTGAACACAAAATTTGTGAGGCAAACGTTTACACGAATGACACATATATAATAACACAATTTCGGAATCTATTCCAAAATAAATTAAAAAAGTACTTGAGCATCGTTAAATGTCAGACTCCCAGAGGGCATCTGACAAGGCGGACAAATTCGGAACTTGGTGACAGTTTGGAAGTAGGCTTTATGTAAATCAGGTGTGTGAAGATGCGTAATTTGTCGACTTTCATCTCACGCTCAGAGTTTTCTATTGTTTTGTAGCCTATAGAAAACTCAGGGTGGAGGCATGCGTTGTTTCAGGAACATGGGACTTCAATTCAGCGGCGTTACGAAGTACTAGCTTGCCAAGCGAGCGCGATAAAATGAACCGCCGTCACTAAGCCTTTGTGTAAACTATTATTTTTTTTAATGCGAAAGCATTAACTGTTTCATGGAGCGAGCCGACGTCATCAGCTTTGAAATCATGCAAAACGGCACCTTAATGAAGTCACACGCAAAGCTAGCCAAAGGCACCTTTTACACTTCGGTCCCATTGGCTGGCGCGCGTCGACGAAGCTCCTATTGGCCGCTGCGCGTCAGTTTGTGTGGTATACCATCCTGACTGTGTTATCACACTGTTGTGTTATCACTCATCACCGCGTTTGCTCGCCTCTTATCGGTTGTACAGCGCTTGGCGATATATATGGCGAATGGGATAAACCAAGGGGTTCGTTCTGCTGGGAATTACGTTGCTGTCTGTTCCTTCCTCGCGCCGCAAGGCACACGACAGTTTGAACAATCGCTCATCCGATGGCGCTGCGTGTCCGCGAGGCAGCGGCTCCACCGTTCCACGCCCAAGGTCAGCGCGTTGTACGCCGCAGATAAAAGAAGGGAGCGAAGAGCGGCGTGCGTGATTTCGCATTCACAACTCATGAGAAGTGATTGGGTATACCTCGAGTCTTCTTTTTTTAATTCACAAGTGATTTTACCTTGGTGCATAGTTTATGTAACAGCTACTGAAACGCTCCTGGTGTAAAGAATGCAGCTCTCATGGCAACCTAATATGCATCTCACCAAGAGTTACGGTGAATATTGTCCTTCTATTCCTTACTTTGCAATTTAGTGCCGACATGCAGCAGAATGCTTCGCTGGCAAAGAGGCCCGCGTTCATTAAGAGCGTCGCAATATGAGACCCTTAGTAACATTATTTCGTATGGAAAAAAAAACACGAAAAAACCGGCGGGTCAGTAGAGAGCCGTAATTAGGTTGCGGCATTCAGTCCTCTGTAAACCTGAAATTCGCGTCAGCTGCGTTCATTAGCTTAGCTAATAACAAAGAAAATAATGTTATGAATTTTACACTGGCAGAGAAGCCCCCTCGGAATTGAATGTTCTTTTCAAAACGAAACAAAACAAAAAAACTTTTGTGTTCTCGGACGCCAGAGTACACCTGTCACCAGAGCTGTGCGGGAAAGATTATTGCGCTGGTCGGTAAACATGAGAAGTTGAAGTGGAGAAAATATTTTGTTTGCCGTTTATTATGATTTTGCTTAATATTCAACTATTGTCCCTGACAGAATAAGCACAAAAGAAGGTCTTTCATGCATCACACATGTCGCATGAGCTCCCTTTCTTCGATAGGAGTTGACCTTCTAGAGTGAACGCATAACCCAAGCACGACGAAATGGAGATGGGGCATCAAAAAGGGACACCACTCTTTTCTTTACATGCAGTGTGTGCGGAGGTAAACAAAAAAAAAAAACATGGCCGAACTTCCAGAATACATAGGTTGCTTCCTGTTATCTTTTTTTTTCTTTGCTTGTTTTTGATGATTTCCGGTGAGTAGCGCGTACTTAAGAAGTCTCACTGCCGAGGACTAACTGCAGTACCTTCTGAAATTTACTTATACGAGACAGACATGGCTTCCTGGTCCCTTCCGTGAAAAAGTTAAAGCGTTTGTTCTCAAATATATTGCAAATATTTCGAAGGTATCGTGGGTGCATCTCTACGACTGCCTATGCGAGCCGCCTGGTCCATCTGCCTTAGAAATACTTAAAACCGACAAGTCCTTAAGCGCGTTAAACTACTTGGTGAACGGAAAGGCATCCGCGAAGGGCACCTGCCGCCACTAGGCACCGATGATGCGCGCGGAACTTTCCCGCAAAAGTTTCCAAGCCGGGTCTTTATACTTGCAGACTATATTCCGAAATTTTTATTAAGCATGTTTCAACGCGAGGCGACTCTCTGTAATGCACAACTTAATGTTTTGACTTGCTTACTTTGGTACTCAAGGTTTCTTTCCCCAGAACACCGTGTCAGCTTAGATTTATACGTGCCGTAATGGACCGGTTAGCACTTATCTTTGTACGGAGATGATTGCTGAGGCGCCGCTGGCGCCGCATCCTCGCGTTCGTCGCTTTCCGGCGGCATATCGAAGCAGGCTAGTACCGCCTGCTAATGTCCCCGTCCTGCGATCACCCAGCCTCTGCGGCGTTGGTGGCGTCCTCGCCTCCAGAAAATCGAAAGAACTTCACTCGTGACTTTTGTTCATTCCGGTGCTTATCGGCAACCTAAAGCACGAAACTGGGAGGTTTCAAGAGCGTTGCTCTCGCACAGTTGCTCGCTGGAGAGCCAAGAGTCGCCGCGAGCCCACCCATACACAAGGTAAACATAGAAGAACCGGAAGAATCCCTCTCCTCCTGTCATCGCGGCCGGAAGTGGCATGAACACCCTGTAGAAAAATACTTGCCATAATCACTAGAGTTTAGTGTTTTCTTTCTTGTCACAAGAAGAATTTCTTCTAAAAAGAAAACGGTTCCTAAGCAAGCAATAATTTAATTTTTGTATTTCTCTCGATGAGAAGCACACAAACCCTTTTTATTGCCAATCTTTGATTACGCTGTGTCATCCTGGCAATCAATTCCATTTGCCCAGTGTACCTTTAATAGACTGCATAAACATTGTACCTCTTGAAGGCCCTTGGCAAAGTATTCCTAAACTCATACTATCCACACTCTGCTTAGTATTTTTTGCAGAATTTTGTTCACGGCTAGCATTCTTTTACCTATCTAACACTATTTGTCCCCATTGATTACATAATTTGATATCTGGAACCGTTAAGTTCAGTACGTGCCAGAAGAAGGTTGGGCAACAAAAATCAAGGGGATTTAAATCAGGATTTAAATCGTGATTTAAATCACACCGGCTTTTATGATTTAAATAAAAACTTCCCTGAAATATAATTCCCAAAATATTTTGTATTTATTGTCTGTATATCATTTGATTCATTCTAGTTGGCAGTTATCACGTATTTTAAACAAATAATCCCCCCGAAAACGAGATTTATAGCAGGTTTAACAAAACAGCTTTTCTGGGCCATTGAGAGAGTTGAGGGAGACCACCGGGACGTGAGGTCGCAGGAGCCGCGACCTCACGCCCCGGTTGTGGTGGCTTACACCTTTTGGCATTCCTTCGGAATCTATAGTACAAAAACTGCCGTTCTTTTTTTTTTCCGACAAAGCAATTTTTTAAAATTATATTGCTTACGAACAACGCATCGACGTAGATTTATTTTCGGTTAGTCCATTTGCATATGGTAGCATTGTTCGCCCTAAGATTACTGCAAATTATAAGGGTAACATGACCACGTATGGTAGTATAATAACTGACTGTCCCGCGTTAATACCACGCAGATAAAGCATGATGTACACACACCTAACGCAGTGCGAGACCCAAATCGGTGTACCTCTTCTCCCGATTAGCGCCTGTGAAATAGTACTTTTGAAAAATATTCCCTCTGATAAATGCGTAAGGGAGATTACTTAAAACAAATAACATATACTGTAAACGACTTAATTTTCGCGGGCTCCAATTTTCCCGGATCGGGCCAAAGCTGAAAATTTGAAATTATTCGCGGGGTCTAATTTTCGCGGATCGAGTGTAGCTTCCGTAGCGTTCACATATTGCCCGAATTGTTCGCGGGGCCTATTTTTTGCGAATTGTAAGCAATTCGCGAAATTCGCGAAAATTAGGTCCTCGCGAAAATTTAGTCGTTTACGGTATATTTTTTGTTTGTTTTTAAACCACAGATTGCAGGTAGAAACAGCTACATTCAGGAGCTTGGTTTTCTCTCTGCCTCCCATACAATAGGCAGCAGCAGTCTCTCCAGAACAAAACATCACAAAAACACATGTAGAAATATATACATAAACGTTAACAATGCAACATATCCTGAACCCAAACACACGCTCTTTTCTTTTTAATTGATACTCTGCAATTAAAACCGCTTTGGAACGGGATTATAAATATCATAAATAGGTAATATTGTGGATAGTATACTTAGTGGCGGATTCAGCTAGGAGGCTAAAGAGTTACACATTATGCATTATATTGGAAAAGTTATACCTTGTTGAACTGTCCTAATATCTTCCACAGTATATAAGTTCAAATCTTGTGTAATTGTTTCTTTTAATACAAAAAAGATACCTATCATTTTGTATTCATAATATTGGTCATTTTTAATTACAGCAAAACAGTGAAGGCATGCGTAATTTGCTTCTATCCTAAGATATATGTATGAATGCATTTTTTTAAATAGCTAACTGTGCCACCACTGGATGGTTTGTTTGCTACACTTTAATTTACTTCTGTAGCACGAAGGAACTAGTTTTTTTTATTACTCTATACGAGATGGCCATATCTTACGTGCGGTATTGAAACGTACTACATTGTACGGTCTTGGCATGAGACCGTTTATTTTTATAATTATTTTACAAACGCTGAAACCTTAATAGATCATTCTGCGTTTCAAGGAAAATAGCCTAATAACAAAATCACAGTTTTCACAAATAATATTATGCGGTTCCCTAAGGAGGGGTATGCTGGTTTAATAATGAATATTTTTCTAAGCCTAAAAAAACATATGTTGAGCTTTCTTAGGGTGTATTCTTACGAATATCTCTTTAAGTTTTTATTTTAATTAAGCTATTTTTTTAATCACAAACAATTTTTGGCTGAACTTGTAAAAAAAAGAGGGACATCGTAAGAAAGTGTCAGTAATTATGCCTATATTTAATTAGGAATGTGTTTGGTGTAATTTTTTTTAAAAGAAGAATGTCCGAACTTACTGCCACGTGCGTTTCAGTATATTGAAGCAAAACAAAGTATACAGTAAATGTAAATTCATTTGGTCGGATCTAGGAGGTGGGAAGCTTTCGCTTCCTCGAACAATAGGGAGTTTTAGCAGGTCGTTTCCACACGAACGGTTCGCCCTCGAACGCATAGGCGACGCCACTGCGCAGGCGCTCGCGAGTCGTTCGGGACGTCGGGAGGCTCTTCTCGTTCGTTTCTCCCATTCCGGCCGCTGGAGTCGTCACCGCAACGCAGCCAGCACAGTTCACGACTCGGGTAAAAAAAGATGGCGGTCGGTTCGGTGACTGCCTTCGCCGACCCAGCCGAGCGTTAGGCTTAGGACAGCGGGAGGCGATTTGCCGTCCTGTTAGTCTGCTTCATTTGGGGGTTGAACCAAATCATTTCGAGGACTGCTCACAATGGTAAGCGACAGTGAATGCTGTAAACTACGCAGCAAGTAAATTTTTGCGATCTTCGGGCAGACTAGCTGCCATGGCGACCGCGAGGAGACGAAATGATTTGGTTCGACGGCACACAACGTGAACGATCGTTCAAGTTCAGGATGACGGATACACACCACATACCTTTACGGTCGTTTAGATACTTTTTACTCCATCTAGCTTCGCAGTTCTTGAAATTCCGACCGGCAAATGTTACATCGGCCGTCTTGTTTACATCAGTCGTACGCCGGAAACACGAGCCGTCACCACGGGGTCCGCCACGGGTTTACACGTTGCAGAATGTTTCACATGTTCACTAGACGATGGCGCCACCTTTAAACACTATCAGCATCATCGTTTACACTGTCGCGCAACTTTCACGATTCGCTAAAGTATGTCAAATTTCCCGTACGGTTCCACGGAACGGACCAGCTGTACCGTTCGTGATTTCGGAACCGTTTGCTTGAAAAACGACTCGCTAAAACTCCCTATTATCTTTATAAAGTTACGGTAAAATATGCTTTGGATTAAGTGACAAACGGTTTTTGTGAGCTCAAAAGTGTTTCTAATACGAGTTGTATCTCAAATGCTTCCAAAATCTGTGCTTTTGTTTAATTATGGCCATTTCCTCAAATATCTTTTCACAATTAGTAAATATGAGTAGCTGAAGGAATAACACGTTTATGAGGAAAGCTAATAGAGTATACCTTCTAAATTATTATGTTTTTAAAAGCCAAGGTAAAATTTACATTTGTCTTTACGTCCGGTTTAAATTATTGACCACCTTGTGCTGAGCAGTTAGCTTTTATTTTATTATAGACACTTTATCTAGCATGTAGTTGTACATTCTTATTTAAGACCAATTTATTTTATAAGAGATGGTATGCATGAGATCCATTTAGAATATGTTGCTGCATTTTGTAGTTCATTTATTTTCAAATCACTACATATGTTTCCCAGATACCACTGTCACATTTTCGCAATTTCAATAGTTCATTTTTTAAATTTTTATGTTCAAACACCTTTGAGGGATCGATTTAGTGATCTTTATTGTATTTGTTTTTCTCAGATAACGACCGCTTTGTTAAACGAAGGTGTGAATGAAAAATAAATAGATAAACAAATTAAATGTCTTCGAGCATAGTAAAACTATAACGCAGGTTAAGAACATAATCAACAGGGAGTTAACTAGAATCATAAAATATTTGAGCTAGGTAAAATCTTTGAAATGCATGAGGAGACTATACAGTACAAATTGATCCGTCTGACATGTTAGTGTAGATTGGTTTAAGCATCGTAGGTCTGAACTCATCGTATTGTTGTTCCCGTTGAGATACTTTCTCCGTATCAACAAGAATCAGTTTAAAATCTGCATCGGCTAAACAGCTTTCTTTGAGAACTCAGTCGTGAGCTCAAGTTTGTTATCTCGTCAGTTCTTAATCGTTACGGTTTGCTATGAAACGTAAGATCACAGGTGGATATAGAGTCTCGTTTTCTAGAAAAAGTGCAGAAGGGAGCTGCGTGCGGACCATCCGCCCAAGGTTAAAAGTTCAGTAGTATCTAAATACGAATTTAAAAACAAATTAATCTGTTTTTGCCTTAATTTGTGCACACGTCTTACGTATGCTAATCTCCAAAAGTCTGATTCGAATGCTGCCCTAATATTTGCGCAAGCCAAACGGAGCCTGTGGTAAAAATCTTACTTCCTTTTGAGTGGACCAACATCTAAGGCTACTTTAGAAAATAGAAATTGCGGTTCCAAGCGGCGGGATACGACCAAAACGCAGGTTATCCCAGACGTACTTCTTTACGAACACTCGGAGCGTGCCTGGCGGGGAAAACTTCGTTTTCTGCTTGAAAATGAAGTCTTATTATGGAGGTGGTAGGAGATTACTGCCTGCATATTCACAGGATGAACTTAGCATGTTTCTGCTGCTTGACTTCGCTTTCTGTTTGAAAATGAAGTCTTCTTAAGAGAGGCGGTAGGAGATTACTGTCTGCATATTCAAAGAATGAACAGCATGTTTCTGCAAGATGTTACGCAGTCAAGCTTAGGGCTCTTCATTTGACATTTGCTGCTAAATTGAGCTAAACCTTTCACCCCTTAATGTTAGCGGTCCACTAATCAGTACTAGCGTGGCAAATGCACTGGTAACATGCAATGTGATGTGGGGGTCTCGGGAAACTGGGCATAGATGTGAAGGCTCAAATGCGCAAGTGGTATCCGTGTCAGCTTCGCGCAAATCACTGGATGCGGCTTTGCTGGCTTCGCTTGGGTCCTAAAGCAGAGTCGTGCCTGCTTTATTTTCATTCGCGCAGAGCGACCACTGCCTGGTTGAGGTGGGCGCGCAATTGTTGGTTGTCTGTTGGCGGTTTGGGGTGGACTACAAACAGCCGGCAGGTCTAGACGGTCTGAGATTAGCGTGTGCAGGGCGGCACGCCGTACTTGTAGAGGAATCATCTGCTGCCCTGAGATCCCACTGTTTTCTGCAGAGTCTCAGCCGCTCATTTGCGAACTTGGGAGCAGCACTCGAAGGCTCCGTTCCCAACAGCTGACTTTGCAGGCTTCGGTCGTGCACGAAAATCGCACAAGCGTTCGTTTGATGTTTTCTCTGTAGGTGTGAACCTCCGCCGTGGGCCTGTAGACGCGGAGTTCTCAGAGCCTTTTAAACAGTGAGACGCAGTAGACTGAGCGCTCGGTTGAGCCAAAACATTGGGAACGCGACAGCGGCGCAGTGTGCCTACGTAGCAGAGTGCTACCAAACGCCCGATTGTGTTCGCGTGGTTCATGGGCCGCGTTTGCAATACAAGCTGCGAACAGGTGACGAGATTGCTGATCGTCTGCATGCGTTTCTGCCTTTCTGCCTTTTTTTCCTTGACTCACGGCGATGCAACGCATGCGCACATGCAAAGCAATTTGCCAGGGAGCTTCGGGACGCATCCATCATTAAATTGCCAGCTCTCCATATAGTTTCAGTTGCCCCCTCTCTTAAATCTAGGCACACTACAGCACCGAGCGGAGCCAACACCATCTAGAATAATGGAGGCCTTCGAACGCCCTACTCTTTCTCCTTAAAACTTCACCATTACAGTCGGATGGCCACAGCTCATCGATAGGGTCCGAACCCGATGCCGAGCGTCCTTCGACGCGTTGATTGGACACGAGACCCAGCCGAGCACTGACGCAGCACTCGTATACAATCTGGGCCTTCCCTCGGACTCACTGTGATGACGTCAATATTCTGGTGTACATGCTTCGATTATTTTATGTGGAACATCCCGCAAACTGAGCACGCCTAAAGTAGCCTTCTTTTTTTTTTGATTTCCTGTTATTTTTCGCGCCCTTTTTCCTGAGGAAGCTTGGAGCGCGATCGTTTCACGGAGTAGAGTTCCACTGGCTGTCTGAAAACGTGATGTTTTCCCTTCGACGGGAGTACCACGGAGGCTCTCGAGGAAGAAGTTCGGCTCCCACTGTTGTCCACTCAGTGAGAAGACCAGCTTGTCGTCAGCGTTCGGCTGGAGGTCGGCCTGTCGACTTCCGTCCCTGGTTAGATACCGGAAACGGTAAGATGTCAGCCCTATGACTCATTTTGCGTGAACAGATTTCTGATGGCACGGTGTTGGTGAAAAATTAACGGCGTAGCAAAATTCGGTGCACGTTTCGTGGATATCATTGAATGGGATGTTTGCATAGCAGCGAAGCGTAGGGAATCACATAGTGCGTTTAGCATTCTGCGATTCACTCTCTTTGCTCGGTCTCTTCTGCAGAGATTCAGCGCGTTTAATTTTGATATAATGTATGAACCATGTACCCCGGCTGGTATCAATCTCTGCAGCCTCAGACCTCACCTAATTGTTGTTTATTTTATTGTTTATATATCTGTTCGTTTTTGCCGAACACAAGCGCCTTGATGTCTTTATAGTGAAGCGATCACGACTAGAATAAAATAGTGCCAACAAAAACTGAAAACGACGAACCAGCACAATCGACATATATTTAAAAAAAAAAATGAAAGCCGTTTACAACTCCCCGTAACGCCGGGTTAGAGCGCAGCTCTTGAGGAGGAGGATGGAAGGGTACTGAGGGATAGAATGGAAGGGCGCTGAGGGATGGGTGCTCCCTGAGGCCACGTGACATCAGGGGGGTCACGTGACCTCAGGGGGTCACGTGGCATTAGGAGGGTCAACTGACCTCACGGGCGTCACGTGACTTCAGGGGGGTCACGAGACCTGAGGGGGAGTCACATGACCTCAGGCGGAGTCACGTGACATCAGGGGGTCACGTGACCTCAGGCGGTAACCCTCGTGACCCTCGTGAGGGTAACCCGAATAACCCTTGTGAGAGTAACCCTCGGGACCCTCGTGAGGTTAACTCTCATAACCCTCGTGACCGTCGTGAGGGTAACTCTGGTGACCTCGTGGCCCTCGTGAGGGTAACCCTTTTGAGAGTAACTAACCCTCGTAACCCTCGTGAGGGTTACGAGGGTTACCAGGGTTACTCTCACGAGGGTTACGAGGGTAGCCCTTGTGATCCTCGTGAGGGTAACCCTCGCGAGAGTAACCCTTGTAACCCTCGTGAGAGTAACCTCGTAACCCTCGTAACCCTCACGAGGGTTACGAGGGTTACACGCGGTTACGCCGACGGCGACGGCGACGCCGCTCAAGCCGGAAACGGGCGCCTAAGAGCTGCGCTCTAAAAGCCTTGGCAATATTAGTTTCAAGCGAATCATAGACGGTGAGATACATACATTTAAAGGGCTAAAACAATCGAGACAACGGATGGGATGCACGAGGGGCTCTAACGTATATTCAATTGCGCAGAGCAAACAGAGAGTAAAATTACACCCGCAATCTTATATACGCCCAACATAAGTACCCCCCCCCCCCCGATACCAAATAATAACTGTGCTTCAATGCACAGTCGGGCGCTAATGTAATGCTAAGGATGGAGCGCCCGGGCTCGATACTTGCTGAGTCCCACAGAGGGCCCCTTGGCGCTGCATCTGTCCTCTAGGTGCCGCAGAATATCCAGTTTCAAAATATAAAAGCCGCATCGTCGTTATCATCATCGTCTTTTTAGGTGGTTATAGAAGCTAAACGTTAGCTTCCATCTTTTCAGGTGGTGCAGCATGCACGGAAATCCACCGGCTTTATTTGCGTTTCTTTTTAGCTTGACATAGGATATACTCGCGTGTGAATGCTTTCCAGGTGAGCTCTTTCCAGCAACGGTACCTTACTAAAATAAGAAGCGACACGTGATATACAACACAGCCGGCACAAATTGATGGAGGCTCGATCAAACGTCACTACACCTCTTGCATGGAGAGACTGGTGCGCGCAGGTGGAAACGCGTCATGATGACAAAATCAATAAAAGTCGTTTAATAGATTGCCTTCCTTCTAGTGCAATCGCGACGGGTGGATGGAGATCATTCGACGAATGAGGCGCGTCCTCTCCCAAGACCGTTTAGAAAGCGCGGAGTCCTCGAATACGATGGTGTTCCTTCCGTCTATGTTTATATTTGGGGGAATATCCGGAAAGGGGTAGGGTTCCGAACGATAAAAATTGCTATCCGTGGAAGTCGTTCGATTTCCATGAAAAGACAAATTATTTAGCTGATCGTCAGTTAGATGATTGAAAATTATGATGTCCTGTCGCAGCAATGGAAATGCACGAGGCAACATTACTGGGAGCCAGGATCTAAAACGTGACGTGCGTGATGACCGTCGCATAGGTTTGTTTCATAAAGGATTTAGTATTGCTGATCGCGTCATGGGGGGGGGAGGGGTCGTCCTAAGGCTGCTTGGAGTTGACACCGATGCTGACTAATAACAATTCAATGAATTGTGGAGTTGGCCCGATGTGCGGTTTTATTTTTTCGATAGCAGGTTTTGACAGGGACGTACCGGTGTCCATTCACAAAGAAAAACGCGTTTGTTTGTTCTTTTTCGGCCGGCAAAAATAACTTACGTTTTGCAGACAGCTTAGCTTCCTTGAGAAGGTGATGTTAGTGGTGGTGACAAAATGCGAACGATTGAAAGCATCCCATTACCTGGATCAAAATACACAATAGAAAAACAAAATTTATCCACGAGACGAGGTCCATCTCAGCTTAATATTAATCAAACCAAGCAATGCCACTGTTGGCGCCTGCATCATTAATTTTCCTGGAACTTGTGAGGGAGAAAAATATCATTATTGTCTTTTTTTGCGGACAATATATTTTCACTGAAATTAATGCTATATACAGGCGTCTAGAATGTATCTTTTTCGGCCTAATTATTATTCGGCGGTGGACGTCGGCTCTTAGATAAATTTTGTTTTTCTGTCGTATCTTTTGATTAAGATAACGTCATGTTTTTTTTTTAAGTTATGTTTTTGAAATTATCGTTAGCGTCATGATCTCACGGAGATTCAGCTTTCTGCGACGAATAGTTTACTTTAGCGGGCGAAACAAACTGCGTTTTATTCTTTTTAGCGGGCCCTGTAGTACCATCGGAAAGTTGTGAAGAAAGTGGTGTCGCGGTGCGACCTCTGGCAAAATTATTGCCATGAAGGTTTACGGAAGGTCAATCAGAAAGCATAGAAGATGAAATAAGTTTAATGGCTCCAGGATTGACGTTTGCAGTGAGCAAACCGGAGGAAGATGTTCATCAGTTTCTTAATTTAGGAATTCACGTGAATCAAGGTTTATGTTTGGAATACACAAAATAAATTCATAACCGGTTTTGCCAATAATTTGTTGCCCTTCGAAGACCGTAAAGGCTGGGATTCTAAATTAATTGGTCAGGAACGTGTTATTAAGGTCGTGTGTCTAGCATATCACCGAATCGGTAGAAAGGCAGTGGAAAAGATCAATTGTGTGGGATAAGATGACATTTTTATCGAACGGCAATTAGAATCGTCTATTAAAGGCAGGAAAGAAACTTTACAGATATCAAGGAACCGCTTTGCCGTAATCTCATATTTTCATGAGATTTCTCACAACCTGATTGCATGTGCGAGACAGTTTGGGGTGGACACAGTCTTTAGTACAAATTTTAGGCTAAGTGAATTGACGCCATTTGAAATAGGTGTGAGTAATTGCAAAAAGGCTCCCCGGAAAAATAAATTCTATATGTAGCGAGAACGGTGTTGTGTATGAAATATCATCTGAGGTTGGGTTTACGTGCGAAGGACAGACGTCGCGCTCCATCAATGACAGATTAAATGAACAGAAAATAAATGTGACGAACAGTGCAGAAAGCTCAGAAATTGAGAAACATATCCATAATGTGAACAACTGTACGGCGCTATAGTAGGAGACTCAAATCATACACAAAAATATTAACAATGTAAAACAGTAGTAAATGAGACTGTGCGGATAAAATATCTAGGAAGTTGCATAAGTTCGGCTTAGATACAGTTCAGAAGAAAATAAAAAATATATTTTTAAAATGTAATGTGAATTATGTTTTTTTTGTGTTTTGAAATGTGAACTGGATGGTTCTCCAAAATGACTAAAACACAATTTTGTTTTGCTACTTTTTGGTTCCTGTCGTGTGTAATTCCAAAAGCCGTTTTTTTTTTTTTGGGGGGGGGTAAGGGGGTGGTCTTTTGAATCAAAAATGGGAACTGGGTTCACAATACAAGGGGATATAGGTTCTTTTGCTCAAGTTAGAAGCAGGATGGATGTTGTCTTATCGCGTTGACCTGTAAAGGTTGTCAACGTTCTTGCATTGTGTGATGGAGACTGTGGCGCTTGAGCAGTATAGACTTTGTCCTTTTGAGTTGGTGGGGATGACCTTGAGATTGAGACTATATACGGAAGCGGACTAAACAAACGAGTTAGCTGAGTTTGAGACGTCTTCCTGTCTATTCTCTGTGTCTTCTTCGTTTCGATGTTTCATCTCTACCCCAGTGCCAGGCTAATTCAACATAGTTATTAGATATCAACTACAAGCAAACTTCATGTTGTCTTTCTCCCTTCTTCTATAATACCTCCCCGAACCCCAAACAAAATTACAAATATTATACCTCTTCTGAGTGAAACCTTGGGTCTATATATTCTTGTTTTTCTAAACAATAAGATACTACTTATTTAAAAGTAATCTGCTTCTTTCTGAATATTTTTAGTTTATTTTCAATGACACATTCATTCGTCACTACAGGGAGTGTGCAGCAGCGACCTAGGTAGTTTCCTTATATTGCTGCTGTGGGACTTCTGGACTCGATCGAGTCAATTCAAGAGGTCAGAAGATGAAAGAACACGGTACGGTTATGAAGCCTGCGCGATTAGTCTACGCAAGGATTGTTTCATTGAAAAAACTGGAACATAATTCCCTGCCGCAACACTCGGCATAACGTTTGGGTATATGGATTGTGGAACTGTAAATATATCTGGAATATATATGGATTTCAGGTTCTCAGAAGTTATTCCTTTCTCTGCATTACGAATTTCAGGTTTCCAGAAACGATTCCAGTTTGATTTCAAGTTTCATAATCCAGATACCGAAGAGTTATACTGGAGTTCTTCATATCCACGCTATGCGTGTTACCTGATATGGGTTAGCTTGCGTCAGTTTTATTTACATACTGATTGGCTCGTCGGGCGACACCATATTGAGTCATTCAGCAGGTCGCTATACTTCGTCTCACCTAACGTCCAGACGCATGCGACCATTTAGACGGCGTCAAAAATACACCACCATAATGTTCACCATGTCTTGCGTATAACTGTTTTATTATAAATTAACGAATCATGGACAAAAAAGGCCCCGTGACTTGCGCTTTTGACTCTGCTTGATTGCTTACCAATTAGCTCGCAGTGTCGGCTGCGTCTGCACTTAAGCTGAAACGATGTTTAGACGATTCCTATTTTCGCCTTCTGTGCGCTGCCATTTTTGTCTACTGGGCTGTGGAATTCTATGTGATCATGCGCAGTAGCTCTTTTTTGTTGACTGTCAGAGGTCGCTGCGCATGCGTCCACAGCCTAGTGGCTCGGCTTTTTTTACCCGAGTGATGAGAGCTGGAAAGGAAGAGTGTCAGATTATTGACAAACTACACGGTCGTTCATGGGCAGTACAATCTCTGCTTTCCTTTATATCGTCATTGATCAAAAGATGTTTAATAGCACGTCATTATGCCGAGTTCGAATCGGCGCCTTTGATTAGGCAATCAAGAATCGCTTGAATGACAATTGATAAACGAAAAGACGTCCACCTAATCGCACTTCAGTATAGCTAAAATGGCTACTTCTATGTATTTTTACTCGTTACGGTGATAATTTTGAAGTCGCATTTATTAGCGCCAATGAACTGACACCATTCTGTGCCAGGATGTTGTTTTATAAAGAAGATTCAGCTGGCGTTATACTGCGTATGTAGGTTTGCGAGGCAGTGTGAATGGCGAGGTGTTTGTAAACCACGGATTTTCATGATGTACACGCCAGCGAAGTTCTCAAGACAGCATATAACGCCAGAAATGGGTTTTGTAGAAATTGATTGATAGATATGTGCTTATTTATGTCTTGATTCACTAAGTGCAACCGATATCTAGTGTTGCTTGAATCTTGATTTTCTCCACTTATTCCAAAACGACTCAAGTGTTTGACCCCTCTTTTGATATTCGTCTTCTTAGTGCTGTTAATAATGCTGAGACCGGAAATTAATTTATCGAAAACAATTCAGCTATTTTTAATAGAAAATTTTATCACTATTTAGGAGTACATTAATGAATTTAGCGAATAGTTCATTCGATACGTATTTGAATACACACATATTGAAAACTGGAAGTATTTCAAACCTTCCCAGCACGTGATTTTAAACTATCCCAATTTAGGTAATAAAACTTCCTCATAACCACAGGTTTCAATGAGCAAAATAAGAGTTTGGTGAATTACGTATTATCCTCTTTTCTATTTTTACGAAGCTACATACCCTGGATTGTCACCACCAGCCATACACGTACAGGGAAAATCGCCTTGTTATTTCATGCAGGTGGGTATTGCAAAGCATCTCTGAGACGTAGCATGGGGCGCATAATGGCCTACTTGTTTGTCTCCCTAGTGGAAAAGGCATCACGCATCCCGAAATGGCCCTGGAGAAAGGAACGCGAAAAGCACCAATTTGCGGTGACTTCCTCGCCTCAACTAGCGTCCTCACACGAGCCTAGCCTGTTCGCGGACAAGACTGGACTGGGATAGGGACACGTTTCGCTCTCGCCTCAGGAAGCGCGAAACGACCTGAGATCACGTCTGGCCAAAATGATCCTTGCGGCGATTATGGCGCGCACCACGTGCCCACAACGGCGAGCGTGTGTTAAGGTGCTCGGACAGCTTTCCAAGTGGGTGAAGAAGGCAAATGTCACGTTCTCGTCGGCGGAAAAAAAAAGAAAAAAGATTGATACCGGTCAAGAGCGTCGGTCTAGTTGTCGAGAGCTCGAAAACGAAGCTGACAAACGGGGCAGTGAATGGCGCATTTTTGTTAGGTGCAGCGTCCTTCATCAAGGCTCTGATACGAATGACTGTTTTTGTTTTGTTTTTTAGCACGCAATGAATTTAGTGGATAAATTTTACGCGAGAATAGTTGCGTTCGTGTGCTACGAACAAGTGTTAAACTGAAGTCAAACAAACATGAATCATGCAGAGGCCATAGCAGGGGATGCATAAGCATATAATACTACCGGTGCGCGCGCGTTCCAAATATAGTAGGAATACTTAGTGATGATTGATCGTACGTAGTTAACGACGATTAATCGAAATTGGCAAGATTTACTGAGCACCGCATCGGGCAATCCAATCTCGAACGCTGCTGATCCACAGCCCGACGCCTTTGCTCGGTGCCACGGGGAGGAGGCGAACGGGAGCGCTAACATAAAATAATATGGTAAACGTAAAGAATGGCCACTTAAGCCCTATAGCGGCACAGCTGTTAGGATTCACAACACCCGCTAGCTGGCCCTGTGGTGCCTAATTATTTATACATTCGTTACATATGTACCATCAAGAAACAGTTTTCTTTTAATTTACGTATTTCTAAAAGTATCAGTTGCTTCGATGTTTTCAAAGATATTACAACGACTGCGACTGGGGCTTCGGCAAGACCCACAACTCGGCAGCGGCGCCGCGCCATAATGGCAGCCAAGGTGGCAAGAGGGGGAGGGGGAAGGGGCGGATGCGGCGTGCTGTTGCTGTCATCGTGGGCATTTCTAGACGTTCTTTCTTTGTGGCGAAGGTGAGAGGGTTAAAGCGCAACCAGATGTAGTGTTTCAAGCGTCTCTTCAGCGTCAGCTGCGTCGCCGAAAAGCTTTTAGATGCCGAGCATCTCTTGCTCGGGTCTATGTCCCGCGGCCTTGTAGTCCGCACTCACACTACGCACGGGCAACTCTCCTCCTTCCCTCTCTCCAACTGCTGCGCGTTACTCTCTCCGCTCTCTCTCTCTACCAGCTGCGTGCACTGCGCGTGCGTTCGCTTCTACTCACACCGCGCGCGCACGCGCAACTCTCCTTCTCTAGTTTCCTCTCCTTCAAGTGTGAAAAAAAATAAACGGCGAGCAGCGAGCGTTCCAAGTTTCTCTGCCGCGAGCCGCGACGAAGGCTCGCGTAGGGGGAAACGCTAGGGCAGTCGGTGGCGCCATCTCTCGACGTCAGCACGCAACTGACTCTTTCCTCGGAACCAACACGATGCTCCGCATCACCCCATAATTCCCCTCGGGAAGATGGTGTAATTGTTTTTTCTGTTTCATATAAATTCTAGGAGATGACGCTACAAACACGAGCGTATTGTCGTCAACGACGATACAGGTTTGTTTGAACGTTTGTAGCATCGAGCTCGCTCTCGTTGCTCCTCTTTTGCTCGCCCTTTCAAGAAAATGCAGCAGAAATTTCCACGGACGCCTGCACAGTTTCTTTTTGTGGTTTTATTGGTGGTCACAATAAATATTTATGCATTATTCGATTTTCTTGTTAGGTTGTCCCTTCTTTTTTCCTGTTCATTGCAGTGGTTTTAATTTTGCATATTGTGCATGATCTGCTGTGGAATTTATAATTTACGCCTGCTTTAAAGCTATCGATTACTACCGAAATTCAAAATTTGTTAGTCCCGCAGACTAGGTGACATAAGTTACCGCCTGGTACGAACAGAATCGATGATATTAGTTATCCACCCGTTCAGATAGCAGCCATCTATGCTCTAGCCATGTAGTGAACGGAAGTGCCTAAACAAAAAACCGAGACCAACTTCACATTAGCCGCTAGGTGCGCTGAGTAAAGTGAGCCGCTGGGGCCTATTGGAAGTGACCACACTTTACGTTTTCTATATTTCTGTACGGCGCAAGCAGCTGGACTCAATATGAGTCACGGGAGCCGTCGTCACACATCTTTCTCCCAATGACAAAGCGTAGCTCACCATGTGAACTCACGAAGTCACCGGGTGGGTTATAACGCATCAACTGAAAGTGTAGTTGATGCGACAGTGCAACTGAAAGTGCAGCGAGCGCACAAAACCACCACTTCGAAGGAACAGCAAATAAAATACCATCGCGGGCACGATAAACGTCTCCACCTCGCGATAAATATAGGTGGACTGAAGTAACCAGGCTCGATCTAAAATGGGCCTTAAAAATCGACGCCTGCACGTAGAAGTGTAAACTTTTGGTCAAAAATGTATTTCAGAGGTATTTTTTTTTGTTTGTAAGATAACAAAGCATAGCATTCTTAATTTCTGTAAACAATAGGGCCAAAACTCTAGCCAGAGTCAACGGCGGATGGGGATGCCGACTACCGAGTCGAGTGGCGGGGCGCGTTTGGCGCACGTATTGATAGATGTCATGGGGAGCAGCGTCGGAAGGTGTAGCCGACCAGCGAGTGAAAGCAGACGACAAGCAGACGAAATCCGTTGGCAGCAAAAGCGCCGTTGTCATGCGACCGCGTTTTTGCTTAATTAAGTTTTTCTTTTATTGTTCGCAAATATTTTTTAAACCAAAGGTGCATTACTAAAATGTATGTTCATTTTAACATACCATGGTAGTCGCGAGCAGTCTTGATAAGGAGGTAGCCCCATCTATCAACACGTGCGCCAAACGCGTTCCGCCACTCAACTCGGTCGTCTGCGTCGCCGTCCACCGTTCACCCTAGCAAGTTTTTGGCCTTATTGTTTTACAGAATGGAAGCCACGCTTTGTGATTTTACACAAAAACAACCTGTGAAATACATCTTTGACGACAATTTAGATTTCTACGTGCTAGACGCCGATTTTTACGGCCCATTTTTGATCGAGCCTGGTTATCTCAGTCACCCTATGTATCGCACGGCATAGTTCACTTACCGCAAGAGTCTCGTGGCAGCCCAAGAGCATGAAAAACTCAAGGTATTAAACGCACACATAACATCTCTTTAAAGCATACTCCTAACTCACTCCAGTCCTGAATAAATTTAAGCTTGTCTTGGTCATGCAGATAAACCCGGGAAGTACATGAGTGTGTTACGAGCAACGGATGCAAAACCTCCCGAAGCTCCTGTTAACGAAGAATGGCAAATGGCAAAACTCGTGCATAACGCACACTAGACACATTCTATACGCTCTCCACTTTTATCAAAGAGGTCAAGACAAGTATAAAATTTTCATGAACCACGAATTGATGGGCGAAGTCACGTGATACTCATGAAATTAACTTAGCGGTAAGATTTTATTAAACATAAAGGCGGGTGATAGAAAAACTCTGGTTAAACTTTATTGCAAATAAAAATGCCTCCGTCGTTGCATGCCCAGGTTCGTACTGCTTAAATTGAAGAAACTCTGGACAAGGACTGGGACTCGAGACACCCATCCTTTTATGAAAATGCGGTCCTACGTATCACATGAACCGTAAGGAAGAGGTTTCTTCGATTAAATTAAGATAGTGTGAGTTTACACATGTACGGTACTTATTGCAATTAATCAGATTAGTTGTACTCTCTTACTTTTGAGATATTTTGTAGTTATTTCATTATATTCATTCGGTAGTAGTCACGAGAATAATTCGATTTCTTCGGGAACTCTTCCAAATATTTAAGACAGTTACGTTTTTTTATTTTTTATTCTCCATCCGTCGGTTGCCGACTTCGGTATGCTCGGCATGTAGGGTGCAGGTTTCCACTCGCATTTCACGAACGTATGGCATGCAAGTGCAAAGAAAAAGAGAAAAACGACCGAAGCGTTCGGAACGCGAGCGGAAACAGAAGTGGAAGTGGAAGGCTGTCGGGCAACGAGTCAGGGCTTTCCCTGACTTCCCACTGGCATGGTTTTTGGCTCTTTCAAGTCCCAAACCTCCACTGAAAGCTGTTATGCGAGTTCCCGGGGCGCGCCTAAAGGGAATACTGAACCCAAAATCGAATTTCAGAAAACAACGCAGAATCGATAGGCGGAACGCAACAAATCCGATAACTTCCCTCATACATCGGTATCTCCAACGCATCCTGGTATTTTTGTAAAAGAAGAGCGCCCTCGCACAAGGCCGAAAAGACGCGTGACCTCGCGATTCTCATTTCCTCCTCTTTACGCTTTGACTCCGCGAAAGGGCAAGCTTGCTTTCGAAGTGGAGTAAACAGAGGAACTAGCCGGTGGATGAGACCGTCCGCGGGGAAGCCCAGAAGTTGATGAATGACAAAGAAGTTCCATCTCGACAGCGGCTTTCTGGGAGTGAGCGAATTCCGCGTAGCAAACCCTTCGAGCTTGTCGTCTGCTTAACCCAACTCAACGAAACCGCATCCGACCCCGCGGTAACTCTAGGCAACTCTCGCCTCATTGAGCTGCACTACAGCGGAGTCAACCTCGTCCACAAAATATTTATTTTTAAGAACTGCGGGGGCTGTCAGTTTTAATGTTTGTACGCAAGCTATTTGACGGGCTTATCGAAAAGCATCCAAAAAGTTTCAGTGCCGACAACAGCTTAGAAACGGGGTAAACGGCACTTTTTCTTATTTTTCCCATAGAGTCCCATGCACGGGCTGGTGTCAATCAATGGCCGCCGGTGGCGACACTCGGCGCCAGCTCCCGAGGCCGCGGTCGGCGATCCAGCCTACTACAATAGAGATCAGTGGTGGCCGCATTCCAGTCCATAGGCGGAGCTGGTCAAACGCGATCCAGCAAATCGATATAGAGATCAGTGGGCGCGCCACGCTCAGCGTGCGGTCGCGGCGTGACTTTGAGGCGGCAGCGGTGCCGCGCGACGGCGCACAGGTCTACCACGTGACCCGTGGCGACTCCCGCGGGCGCCAGCTGCAAATTCGTTTTCCGCCGTGAATATAGCTCTAAAAATGTGTTTCTTTGTTGTAAATACTTTTTATAACATTCTTTTTCCGTCTGGGCTGTTTAAAATAAAGGTTTTGTTTTCCTTTTCATGTGTCCTTTAAAGGGATGCTGAACCGAAATTCAGGTTTCACAAAATAAGCTTGCACAAGTGTTCAACAGCGCGCCATAAACCACGAAACATCACTCATATAGCCAGATCTCGAGCAGGCGGCCGTATTTCTGGAAAGTAAAGGAGCGAATGGGGGTAGAATGTTGACGTCATCTTATCGCAGAAGAGTTGCGAAGGAGGAGAAATATCCTCCCTCCCTTCCAACTAACTACAGCGCAGTGTCCGTGTTACTTGTTCGTCTGGTCCTTCATCTTTTGCGCTGTTTTTAATCCCGACGTATATCGCATCAACTAGCTACAGTGCTGTGTCCGTGTTACTTCTTCGTCTGGTCCTTGGTCTTTTGCATTGTTTTTAATCCCGAAGTATGTCGCATCAACTAGCTACAGCGCTGTGTCCGTGTTACTTCTCGTCTGATCCTTTGTCTTTTGCACTGTTTTTAATCACGAAGTATGTCGCATCAACTAGCCACAGCGCTGTGTCCGTGTTACTTCTTCGTCTGCTCCTTCGTCTTTTGCACTGTTTTTAATCCCGAAGTATGTCGCATCAACTAGCTACAGCGCTGTGTCCGTGTTACTTGTTCGTCTGGTCCTTCATCTTTTGCACTGTTTTTAATCCCGACGTATATCGCATCAACTAGCTACAGCGCTGTGTCCGTGTTACTTCTTCGTCTGGTCCTTCGTCTTTTGCATTGTTTTTAATCCCGAAGTATGTCGCATCAACTAGCTACAGCGCTGTGTCCGTGTTACTTCTTCGTCTGCTACTTCGTCTTTTGCACTGTTTTTAATCCCGAAGTATGTCGCATCAACTAGCTACAGCGCTGTGTCCGTGTTACTTCTTCGTCTGGTCCTTCATCTTTTGCACTGTTTTTAATCCCGACCTATATCGCATCAACTAGCTACAGCGCTGTGTCCGTGTTACTTCTTCGTCTGATCCTTCGTCTTTTGCACTGTTTTTAATCCCGAAGTATGTCGCATCAACTAGCCACAGCGCTGTGTCCGTGTTACTTCTTCGTCTGATCCTTCGTCTTTTGCACTGTTTTTAATCCCGCAGTATGTCGCATCAACTAGCTACAGTAATCCCGAAGTATGTCGCATCAACTAGCTACAGCGCTGTGTCCGTGTTACTTCATCGTCTGATCCTTCGTCTTTTGCACTGTTTTAATCCCGAAGTATGTCGCATCAACTAGCCACAGCGCTGTGTCCGTGTTACTTCTCCGTCTGCTCCTTCGTCTTTTGCAATGTTTTTAATCCCGAAGTATGTCGCATCAACAAGCTACAGCGCTGTGTCCGTGTTACTTGTTCGTCTGGTCCTTCATCTTTTGCACTGTTTTTAATCCCGAAGTATATCGCATCAACTAGCTACAGCGCTGTGTCCGTGTTACTTCTTCGTCTGCTCCTTCGTCTTTTGCACTGTTTTTAATCCCGAAGTATGTCGCATCAACTAGCTACAGCGCTGTGTCCGTGTTACTTCTTCGTCTGATCCTTCGTCTTTTGCACTGTTTTTAATCCCGAAGTATGTCGCATCAACTAGCCACAGCGCTCTGTCCGTGTTACTTCTTTCGTCTGATCCTTCGTCTTTTGCACTGTTTTTAATCCCGAAGTATGTCGCATCAACTAGCCACAGCGCTGTGTTCGTGTTACTTCTTCGTCTGCTCCTTCGTCTTTTGCACTGTTTTTAATCCCGCAGTATGTCGCATCAACTAGCTACAGTAATCCCGAAGTATGTCGCATCAACTAGCTACAGCGCTGTGTCCGTGTTACTTCATCGTCTGATCCTTCGTCTTTTGCACTGTTTTAATCCCGAAGTATGTCGCATCAACTAGCCACAGCGCTGTGTCCGTGTTACTTCTCCGTCTGCTCCTTCGTCTTTTGCACTGTTTTTAATCCCGAAGTATGTCGCATCAACTAGCTACAGCGCTGTGTCCGTGTTACTTCTTCGTCTGCTCCTTCGTCTTTTGCACTGTTTTTAATCCCGAAGTATGTCGCATCAACTAGCTACAGCGCTGTGTCCGTGTTACTTCTTCGTCTGCTCCTTCGTCTTTTGCACTGTTTTTAATCCCGAAGTATGTCGCATCAACTAGCCACAGCGCTGTGTCCGTGTTACTTCTTCGTCTGCTCCTTCGTCTTTTGCACTGTTTTTAATCCCGAAGTATGTCGCATCAACTAGCTACAGCGCTGTGTCCGTGTTACTTCTTCGTCTGCTCCTTCGTCTTTTGCACTGTTTTTAATCCCGAAGTATGTCGCATCAACTAGCTACAGCGCTGTGTCCGTGTTACTTCTTCGTCTGCTCCTTCGTCTTTTGCACTGTTTTTAATCCCGAAGTATGTCGCATCAACTAGCTACAGCGCTGTGTCCGTGTTACTTCTTCGTCTGCTCCTTCGTCTTTTGCACTGTTTTTAATCCCGAAGTATATCGCATCAACTAGCTACAGCGCTGTGTCCGTGTTACTTCTTCGTCTGCTCCTTCGTCTTTTGCACTGTTTTTAATCCCGAAGTATGTCGCATCAACTAGCTACAGCGCTGTGTCCGTGTTACTTCTTCGTCTGCTCCTTCGTCTTTTGCACTGTTTTAATCCCGAAGTATGTCGCATCAACTAGCTACAGCGCTGTGTCCGTGTTACTTCTTCGTCTGCTCCTTCGTCTTTTGCACTGTTTTTAATCCCGAAGTATGTCGCATCAACTAGCTACAGCGCTGTGTCCGTGTTACTTCTTCGTCTGCTCCTTGGTCTTTTGCACTGTTTTTAATCCCGACGTATATCGCATCAACTAGCCACGAGCGCTGTGTCCGTGTTACTTCTTCGTCTGCTCCTTCGTCTTTTGCACTCTTTTTAATCCCGAAGTATGTCGCATCAACTAGCTACAGTGCTGTGTGCGTGTTACTTGTTCGTCTGGTCCTTCATCTTTTGCGCTGTTTTTAATCCCGACGTATATCGCATCAACTATAGCTACAGTGCTGTGTCCGTGTTACTTCTTCGTCTGGTCCTTCGTCTTTTGCATTGTTTTTAATCCCGAAGTATGTCGCATCAACTAGCTACAGCGCTGTGTCCGTGTTACTTCTTCGTCTGCTCCTTCGTCTTTTGCACTGTTTTTATTCCCGAAGTATATCGCATCAACTAGCCACAGCCCTGTGTCCGTGTTACTTGTTCGTCTGGTCCTTCGTCTTTTTCACTGTTTTTAATCGCGAAGTATATCGCATCAAATAGCTACAGCGCTATGTCCGTGTTACTTGTTCGTCTGGTCCTTCGTCTTTTGCGCTGTTTCTGATCCCGAAGTATATCACATCAACTAGCTACAGCGCTGTGTCCGTGTTACTTCTTCGTCTGGTCCTTCGTCTTTTGCGCTGTTTTTAATCCCCAAGCACCAACTAGCCCAAGCCTTAACTTTAGGTTAAAATCACCACGTAAAGTGTGCACAACTATCGGTACTTGTCGTCACTGAAGAAAACAAAAGGGACCGAAGACCGATGAACAAACTAGAGAATGGCCCTACCATATAGACATACGTGTGTAAGAAAATTAAATAGAATAAACGCGAAAAGAATCCACCAGGGACGTTTCGTCCGTTATCGCGAAACTTCGTTTCCAAACATATATAGGAGCGTTGTGTAAGTACGTTGAAACTTGCTGGTGACAGAATGGAGTGCCGCAGGAAATGCCTTAACTTATTTTTCAGAACTTCTACGTTGTCGCTCTTCAAAACTGAATGAAAGTAAAATTTTTTGGCAGCTATTATGAGTAATAACAATAAATTATCTTAAAGTGGAACGTCGCTCAGCCCGAGAGGAATGCAAATCCGCATAACGACAGGGAATGACTGGCTTCATTGTACTTTGTTCAAAGTTTGTACGCGACTGCTAGACAGATGTCAAGTGTTATCTAATTACAGGAGTTATAAAGTGCGCACCAAAAAAACAAGATTAATAAAAAAAAAGACCGACTTATTCGTAGCCGATTAGTTCCCTGGTAAAGGCCCAGGGTTATATATGTAGTGGAAGAGACGAAATTATAAGCGAAGAGAAAAATCGACCTCGAATAAACGAAACCTCAGGTAGCACACCAATATTGGTCCTCTATTTGTCCTACGTTGGTAAATAAAGCTGTGTCGTCTGTTTCGTCCTCTTGTGTGTTTCTTTCGTTTTATGTCAATGTAAATCACCAACACGCTCAAACCCTTAAATGTCAACAATATTTGCGATTATGGGTAAGTTCAACGCGGCGCCATATTTACGCGATTATGTATGCCCATATTGGCGTTTGGTGTGGACCCAATATTAACCAATAGTTTTTGTTTTCGACATGACCTTCTGCAAGCAGCGCTGGGCCGCGTCATAAAGGTTTGTCGACGGAAAGCGAAGCGGTCGTCACCGACACCTTAGCCGACCAGTGACCAACGCCCAGGCCAAGGCGGTCGGCGGCGCGACGGTCGAGACGGCGGACATGTTCGGCATTTTCCAAGTAACGCTGCCCAGGCGCCTGCTGTCCGGGCTCGTCCTCGAGGTTAACGGTAAACCCTCTCGACATGGAAGTCGACTCGGGAGCCGTGTGTTCCGTGATCATGAGTCACTGTTGATTCGGCGTTCGTGTCGTTTTTGTCGTTTTGTGGCTGTGAACGCAACTAGTGGCCAATGAGCGAACCAGCGTTTAACCACGTGTCACCTTTCGCCTCTTAGAAAGAGGTGAACTGCGCTGTGTCCGTGTTACTTCTTCGTCTGCTACTTCGCCTTTTGCACTGTTTTTAATCCCGAAGTATGTCGCATCCACTAGCTACAGCGCTGTGTCCGTGTTACTTCTTCGTCTGGTCCTTCATCTTTTGCACTGTTTTTAATCCCGACCTATATCGCATCAACTAGCCACAGCGCTGTGTCCGTGTTACTTCTTCGTCTGCTCCTTCGTCTTTTGCACTGTTTTTAATCCCGAAGTATGTCGCATCAACTAGCCACAGCGCTGTGTCCGTGTTACTTCTTCGTCTGATCCTTCGTCTTTTGCACTGTTTTTAATCCCGCGTATGTCGCATCAACTAGCTACAGTAATCCCGAAGTATGTCGCATCAACTAGCTACAGCGCTGTGTCCGTGTTACTTCTTCGTCTGATCCTTCGTCTTTTGCACTGTTTTTAATCCCGAAGTATGTCGCATCAACTAGCTACAGCGCTGTGTCCGTGTTACTTCTCCGTCTGCTCCTTCGTCTTTTGCAATGTTTTAATCCCGAAGTATGTCGCATCAACAAGCTACAGCGCTGTGTCCGTGTTACTTGTTCGTCTGGTCCTTCATCTTTTGCACTGTTTTTAATCCCGAAGTATATCGCATCAACTAGCTACAGCGCTGTGTCCGTGTTACTTCTTCGTCTGCTCCTTCGTCTTTTGCACTGTTTTTAATCCCGAAGTATGTCGCATCAACTAGCTACAGCGCTGTGTCCGTGTTACTTCTTCGTCTGATCCTTCGTCTTTTGCACTGTTTTTAATCCCGAAGTATGTCGCATCAACTAGCCACAGCGCTGTGTCCGTGTTACTTCTTCGTCTGATCCTTCGTCTTTTGCACTGTTTTTAATCCCGAAGTATGTCGCATCAACTAGCCACAGCGCTGTGTCCGTGTTACTTCTTCGTCTGCTCCTTCGTCTTTTGCACTGTTTTTAATCCCGAAGTATGTCGCATCAACTAGCTACAGCGCTGTGTCCGTGTTACTTCTTCGTCTGCTCCTTCGTCTTTTGCACTGTTTTTAATCCCGAAGTATGTCGCATCAACTAGCTACAGCGCTGTGTCCGTGTTACTTCTTCGTCTGCTCCTTCGTCTTTTGCACTGTTTTTAATCCCGAAGTATGTCGCATCAACTAGCTACAGCGCTGTGTCCGTGTTACTTCTTCGTCTGCTCCTTCGTCTTTTGCACTCTTTTTAATCCCGAAGTATGTCGCATCAACTAGCTACAGCGCTGTGTCCGTGTTACTTCTTCGTCTGCTCCTTCGTCTTTTGCACTGTTTTTAATCCCGAAGTATGTCGCATCAACTAGCCACAGCGCTGTGTCCGTGTTACTTCTTCGTCTGCTCCTTCGTCTTTTGCACTGTTTTTAATCCCGAAGTATGTCGCATCAACTAGCTACAGCGCTGTGTCCGTGTTACTTCTTCGTCTGGTCCTTCGTCTTTTGCACTGTTTTTAATCCCGAAGTATGTCGCATCAACTAGCTACAGCGCTGTGTCCGTGTTACTTCTTCGTCTGGTCCTTCGTCTTTTGCACTGTTTTTAATCCCGAAGTATGTCGCATCAACTAGCTACAGCGCTGTGTCCGTGTTACTTCTTCGTCTGCTCCTTCGTCTTTTGCACTGTTTTTAATCCCGAAGTATGTCGCATCAACTAGCTACAGCGCTGTGTCCGTGTTACTTCTTCGTCTGCTCCTTCGTCTTTTGCACTGTTTTTAATCCCGAAGTATGTCGCATCAACTAGCTACAGCGCTGTGTCCGTGTTACTTCTTCGTCTGCTCCTTCGTCTTTTGCACTGTTTTTAATCCCGAAGTATGTCGCATCAACTAGCTACAGCGCTGTGTCCGTGTTACTTCTTCGTCTGCTCCTTCGTCTTTTGCACTGTTTTTAATCCCGAAGTATATCGCATCAACTAGCTACGAGCGCTGTGTCCGTGTTACTTCTTCGTCTGCTCCTTCGTCTTTTGCACTGTTTTTAATCCCGAAGTATGTCGCATCAACTAGCTACAGTGCTGTGTCCGTGTTACTTGTTCGTCTGGTCCTTCATCTTTTGCGCTGTTTTTAATCCCGACGTATATCGCATCAACTTAGCTACAGTGCTGTGTCCGTGTTACTTCTTCGTCTGGTCCTTCGTCTTTTGCATTGTTTTTAATCCCGAAGTATGTCGCATCAACTAGCTACAGCGCTGTGTCCGTGTTAGTTCTTCGTCTGCTCCTTCGTCTTTTGCACTGTTTTTAATCCCGAAGTATATCGCATCAACTAGCCACAGCCCTGTGTCCGTGTTACTTGTTCGTCTGGTCCTTCGTCTTTTTCACTGTTTTTAATCGCGAAGTATATCGCATCAAATAGCTACAGCGCTATGTCCGTGTTACTTGTTCGTCTGGTCCTTCGTTTTTTGCGCTGTTTTTAATCCCGAAGTATATCACATCAACTAGCTACAGCGCTGTGTCCGTGTTACTTCTTCGTCTGGTCCTTCGTCTTTTGCGCTGTTTTTAATCCCGAAGCACCAACTAGCCCAAGCCTTAACTTTAGGTTAAAATCACCACGTAAAGTGTGCACAACTATCGGTACTTGTCGTCACTGAAGAAAACAAAAGGGACCGAAGACCGATGAACAAACTAGAGAATGGCCCTACCATATAGACATACGTGTGTAAGAAAATTAAATAGAATAAACGCGAAAAGAATCCACCAGGGACGTTTCGTCCGTTATCGCGAAACTTCGTTTCCAAACCTATATAGGAGCGTTGTGTAAGTACATTGAAACTTGCTGGTGACAGAATGGAGTGCCGCAGGAAATGCCTTAACTTATTTTTCAGAACTTCTACGTTGTCGCTCTTCAAAACTGAATGAAAGTAAAATTTTTTGGCAGCTATTATGAGTAATAACAATAAATTATCTTAAAGTGGAACGTCGGTCAGCCCGAGAGGAATGCAAATCCGCATAACGACAGGGAATGACTGGCTTCATTGTACTTTGTTCAAAGTTTGTACGCGACTGCTAGACAGATGTCAAGTGTTATCTAATTACAGGAGTTATAAAGTGCGCACCAAAAAAACAAGATTAATAAAAAAAAGACCGACTTATTCGTAGCCGATTAGTTCCCTGGTAAAGGCCCAGGGTTATATATGTAGTGGAAGAGACGAAATTATAAGCGAAGAGAAAAAATCGACCTCGAATAAACGAAACCTCCAGGTAGCACACCAATATTGGTCCTCTATTGGTCCTACGTTGGTAAATAAAGCTGTGTCGTCTGTTTCGTCCTCTTGTGTGTTTCTTTCGTTTTATGTCAATGTAAATCACCAACACGCTCAAACCCTTAAATGTCAACAATATTTGCGATTATGGGTAAGTTCAACGCGGCGCCATATTTACGCGATTATGTATGCCCATATTGGCGTTTGGTGTGGACCCAATATTAACCAATAGTTTTTGTTTTCGACATGACCTTCTGCAAGCAGCGGGGCCACATCATAAAGGTTTGTCGACGGAAAGCGAAGCAGTCGTCACCGACACCTTAGCCGACCAGTGACCAACGCCCAGGCCAAGGCGGTCGGCGGCGCGACGGTGAGACGGCGGACATGTTCGGCATTTTCCAAGTAACTGCCGAGGCGCCTGCTGTCCGGGTCGTCCTCGAGGTTAACGGAAACCCTCTCGACATGGAAGTCGACTCGGGAGCCGTGTGTTCCGTGATCATGAGTCACTGTTGATTCGGCGTTCGTGTCGTTTTTGTCGTTTTGTGGCTGTGAACGCAACTGTGGCCAATGAGCGAACCAGCGTTTAACCAGTGTCACCTTTCGCTCTTAGAAGAGAGGTGAACAGCTTGAGCAGAACCCACTAGAAGAGAGGTTTCAGTGACGACCCGAACGGACAGACGTACTCGGCGGAGACCAGTGGGTTCCATAGGTAGTTTCGGCAGTAATCCAGGAGATCTCGAGAAGAACTGGGCGACAACCCGAAAGAGTTGGGGGCAAACTAGGCGGCTATATAAGGAACCCCAGACAGCGCGAGTCGAGCAACACGGATTCGGTGGTGACCCGAAGCTGCGCAACAGACCCTCGGCAACGACCCCAGAAACCCAAAGTGGAACCACAACCAATTGTGCAACTTGAAGATTCCACGTTGTCTACGATCTTCGGCACATCGACGGTTCGGCGACATGAATCCAAATATTCGTTCAACATCTAGCATCTTCGGAGCACAACATGATGGACTGGAGCTGGGTTCATCATCAATAAGTATTTGAGAGTGTTCCGGATTCTTGTAAAATGTAAATATCTAAGCAGTGTTAATTTCCAATCCTTGTGTAATATAACGTTAAGCAGTCCCTCAATCGTGATCTATTTTTTTACTCAAACTATTGGCCTGAACCACGACAACCAGACATCACTGACGCTGTTTCACGAGGAACTCACTTTGTTTTTTTTATCCATGACCACAAATGATTGACTCTTGGCACGCTTGGCTACCTGTTATGCTTTACACCTTGGCATATCTTGTTTTGTCTTATATTAGCGCCTGCATAGCTTCTTTAGTTCTTCCTTGTTCTTCTCCCATAATACATATCAATTGCGATCAAACTTGTGTCGCATGGGCGTTTGTTCTGCTCTTGTTCGGTTGTACGCTATTTTTCACCACAAAGAAATGGGTTTTATACGCTTTGCAGCCTCGCCATACACCCAGAGGCAAATACTGAACGTTAAAACAAATAAAAACCTCGCAGATTTGCAAGTTTCCTGCGTAGAACGACTGAAAATCCTATTTCACATTCGCGCCCAGCGAAAACAGGCCGAAGCGTTGAAGGGATTGCAGCCACTCGAGCTGTTTGCGCACATGCAAATCCGCTCCGCCACCGTCGCCTTCACAGTTCAGACGCCCAGCATTCTATGGATGTGGGAGCTTTCCTACCTTGGCCACGGCTTTACGCTTTTCGAGGGCTCACTCACCCTTGTTGTCATAGCAACATCCCGCCATCTTAAGCAAGGAGGACGCATTTTTTTATCATTCTGTTGTTGCGTAATTTTCGAACTGCTATGTGGTTTTCGTGCCATCTCGGGAGGCAGCTTTATAAAAAGCTCTCCTGAACTACAATAATCGTGAAAATCCGTAAGCAAAGTGAGGCGTCTGGGGGAAATGTAAGCTGACTGACCCGCCATTTAGGTATTTTTTCACTTGTAGAACTTACGAGAATTAAACTCTTTCCACTAGGTTCAGATTGTACAGGTTATTTCGTGCTGGAATATTCAAGAGAGATAGTTAAGGTTGAGTTACGTAAACTTTTTCTCATAATTAGACTTTTTTTCATACCAAGATTAGAATATAGGAAATTATTTTGTTTTGTTACTAAACTTGGTACTTTGATGCACCATATCCTTTGAAAGATTTGCACCTCAGGCAGGTCGTTGGTGTTAATAGGATATTTTTCTCACTCGGGTAATCGTAATGTCAGCGTACTTTTGCAGTCTGTGGTATCCTGATTTTACAGTGTATTAAGACATCCACTATATTTACTGCTCATTGTATACTAATCTCTTAAACAATTTTATCATAATACAAATATGTAATATTCCGCAATATTATACTGAGAAAGTTATATTTTTTCAATATGTTTCTTTAGTAGATAAACATTCCTGCGTCGCTGAGTATCAAAGGGGCACACACGCTGCAACATTTCTCTTTACAAGAATGTAGAAAAATTTATAAAGTTTGAAAACAGTGCGGCTTAACTCACTGGAATAGAAGGCAAAGTTTTTCCGAAGAACGTATAGAGGGTGTTTTATTTAAGCTTTACAGGTTTGTTTTAAAGCAGTTGGAAACGCTGCACTTACGCGGCCAGGGAACATAGAATAGGGGGTAATCGTAATGATCAGTTGGCTAATTAAGTAAAGTTTGTTCATCTACTTTTTTAATTAATGAAAATAAAAATATGGTTCAAATTAGAAACTTTCTCAGCGTCATCGCAAACCACTAAATCAGTCATTTTCAAATTGACTCTGAGCGCGCGAGAAGCGTAGTAGTGCACAATATTTACCACTTATGGAGAAAATACAAGGCTATCGGTTGCGGTAATGCGCCCGCGCAATTTTTCCTTCTCTTCTCGTATGAGAGCCCCAGCCTTGTACCTGCTCCACGAGGAGGAACTTTCCGCACTCTTGCGCTTCTCACGCGCTCAACGTATCTCTAAAAAAAATACTGATTTAAGGGTTTTGAACGACGCACAGCAAGTTCTCAATTGAAACCATATGACTATTTCACTAATTAAAAGCGTAATTAACAAAGTTTACTTAATTAACTGACTGATTGTTACGATTAGCCCCATATACTATGTACCCCTGCCTTCAGGCGATTGTCGTGCCATCGGTAAGAACAAAAAAACAAGTCTTAACAGACACGTCACGTATCCCAACCTACACCATACTACTAGCGCCTTGTTTCACACCGCCGGGGATTGCTTCCCATGCGGCGAATATGCTCGGGGGGGGGGGAGGGGGAGAGGGGAGGGGGCATCAGACCAAGCGTCATCAACAAATGACAACGCGCACCCCCTCCCCTAGCCTTTTTTTGCAGAGACATTCAGCGACATCCCAATATTTACATTCAGCGTTTGATATGCGAGTGCAAGGCACTGCAGTATCACACTAAAGAACTCCAACATTTCCGAACATGGATTATCTAGTTGAAGACATTGAAGCCTGTATCCTTCCCAAATGACCTTTGTCAAATCATAAAACCATTATCTGCCCTTCTCGGACTAAGTACATGACACGGGCCCGGTGGCACACATCCCGCCCTCAAAATAGTTATCTTCGTGGCCTTGTCGCCACCAATGGATTCACCGCTCCTCTCCCTGCCTTGGCCTTTAAATACACGTGCTGGCGATCAAACAATCAAGCCCCTCCTTTTTTTTTCTTGAATCCCTAAAAGACGCTGTCTAAAAAATACATTTTTCAGCCATTTTTTTCTAATAATACATTTTTTGGGCGATGTGAGCTATTGGTTACACCTATGATCTGGCTTTTTTTATCTTCTTCACAAAACGTGATGATCGTAAAAAATGGGTACTTTGCGTATTGAAAATAGCCTCAATAATTTAGAATCAATCTGCTACCCGTTCCTTTCTGTTTCTTCTGAGCGTGCGCTCCATTTCCATTTTTTTGTGTACATGAACAACTCACTAATAAAATTATATATTTTAAACTCCACTCCGTCTAAGGCAGAAAAGCCCTGCATGACAGAAACATCTTGAAATAATTATCATACTGTAACGTTTGTAAGTGTAGGACACTAAATGACCAGGGCTTAGGGGTGCAAACTTTCCGCTGGTGGAACGACGGTCCGGCTACCGGCCTGCCTCCCGAATCCCGACTGCCTGGTGCCAGTGGCGAAATTCGCCAAACCACTTCCCTCCTCCCTCCGACCCGGGAGACCCTGTCGCATGCACGGTGCACGTGTTCAGGAACCGGCGGGCCCCCAAGGTCGGAGCGAGTCGAGCCGGTCTCCGCTGTGACGACGACCGGTTTTAGGGAAGGGGAGCACAATAAGCGGCCCGCCGCGTACCACCATCGGTTGCTTAGTTATTGTCACACTACAAATTCCTCCCAGTTCAGCTGAAGAGGTCCCAATCTCAGCATTAACACCCGCGAAACACACCAAGAATTTCACGCACATAAATTATACACTAAAGAAAAACGCAAGCGCAACATCTGGACATACAAGCGCTTCATGCAAGAAGAAATAAGCGGGAACGGAGGAGTTACTGCACATACAATTGTTACACCTGACCCTTCCTTTGTTCAAGTCTTGCACTGCGTCAGAGTCCATGATCTACCGGGTTCGTGGTCACTGTACTAGCACTTTCACTTTGAGCTCTCGACGGTTCCGGAATGTTCGGTACGTCCACATCATCAAAGAACTCGTCCTCGGAACTCTCATGACTGTGGCTTGGTCGGGCCCCGCCGAAGCATCCTCCCCAATCTCGCCCTCCCCGTCGGGGTTTTCCGGACGTTCATAGTACAGTTTTAGCCGTGCCACGTTCACGATGTCCTTCCGGCGCCCGGTGCGGTCGACGATTTCCCAGCTGTTCGCTCCGGTCTGGCGCAGCAGTCTGAAGGGTCCATGGAAAGGGTGCAGGAACTTCGTGGTCCGATTGCGTTTGCGGATGGGCGTCCGAATGTAGACCAGGTCTCCTGTGCGAAAAGTGGCTGCCCTTCAGTTAACATCATACCTCTGATTGTTCTTCCGCTGTACTCCCAGCTCACGAGTGGAGACAAGCTCTCTGCCTCTTTGCCACTTCTGCAGCACCTCTTGGTTGCTCGGGGCCCGCACCTCGTCGGACTGTACTCCAAGTGCCGCATCAAGGGGTAGCGTTGCCTCTCGCCTGTGCAAGAGGAAGAAGGGCGTGAACTTCGTCGTCTCAAGCACAGAGGTATTGTAGGCAAAGGTCGCGTATGGCAGAAAACTGTCCCAGTCCCGATGATCAGCCGACACGTACATGCTTCTCATGTTCGAGGGAGTGCGGTTAAATGTCTCGCACAACCCGTTCGTCTGCGGGTGGTAGGCAGTGGTCCGGTAGTGATTCGTGGCAGTCAATCGGAAGAGCTCTTCTATCATACCCGCAACGAAGTGCCTTCCCCTGTCGGTGATCAGGCTTACGGGAAGTACGACGCGCTCCAAAAAGTGTGTTGCGGCGCTTGCCGCTGTCGCATCGGGAGTTGCGACCGCCTCGGCCCATTTGGTATGGTAGTCCGTGATGACGAGAATGTAGCGATTACCATCAGTCGTCCTGGTAAGGGGCCCCAGGAAGTCCATCTGGACCTGCTGAAATGGCTTGGGGCTGGGCGGTATCGGCTGTAGCTTTCCCGCAGTCATCAAGGGTGGCGTCTTCTTCGTCTGACAATCAGGGCACGACCGCACATGGCTGCGCACGGCTCGAAACATCCTCGGCCAGCAATACCTCAGGCGCACTCTCTCCCAGGTCCTCTTGACTCCCAAATGCCCGCGGGTAAAATCATCGTGGCACGATAACAAGACTTCTTTACGTAGCTGGCGGGGGACAGCCAAGGCTGACCGGAACTTCTCGAAACCTCTTGTCCGGCGATACAGTGCTCCATCGAGGAGGTGAAAGGCCCGGGCAACGCGCTTCGTTTTCGCTGCGACGGGTGCCTTCGGCTCTTCGAGGTGGTCTATGAGCGTCTTGAAAAAGCCATCCTCCTTTTGCATTTTTGGCACGTCGATTTCCCGCAAGGCCAGCAACGGGTTCTCGCTCTCATCGTCGTTGGTCTGCTGCTCTACTGGCAGTCGTGAGAAAGCGTCGGCGTTCATGTTCTTTCGGCCCGGGCGGTGCGTCACGGTTGCGTTGTATTCCTGCTGCAAAATACTCCACCGGACGAGTCTCCCGTTAGGATTTTTGGCATTCATTAGCCACGTCAGGCTAGACTGATCCGTGATAATCGTAAAATGGCAGCCGAAGATATACTGCCTAAACTGTCGGCACGGGTACACAACCGCGAGGCACTCCTGTTTCACCGTCGAGTAGTTCTGCTCCGCTCGATTCCGATGTCGACTCAAAGTACGCCACCACCCTCTCCTGGCCGTCCTTCCTCTGAACGAGGACCGCGCCGATCCCATACCCACAGGCTTCGGCGTGAACATCAGTGGGCAAGTCTGGATCGAAGTGACACAAAATGGGAGCCGTGGTCAAGCACCTCTTCAGAGCCTCGAATGCCCAATCGCAGTCATCACCCCAGTGGAAGGTGACCTGCTTTCGCGTGAGGTCGGTAAGGGTCTTGCGATGTTGCGAAGTCACGTAGGAATCACCGATAGTAATTGCAGAGGCCGAGAAAACTCTGTACTTCGCGCCTTGACCTCGGCACTCGAAAATCGGTCACGGCTCTCACCTTCTCGGGATCAGGTAGAACAGTCACTCCGTTGATCAAATGTCCCACGTATCGAATCTCCTCGGCACCAAATGTGCACTTGGAGGGCTGTAAGCGCAAGTTGGCCTCGTGGAGGGCCTCGAAGATGTCCCGAATATCACACAGGTGCTGCTCGATCGTCCTGGAGTAGACCACGATATCGTCCAGATATTCGAGGCACACCCACCACAGCATTGTCGACAGGACTTTGTTTATCGTGCGTTGGAAGGTGGCCGGTGCATTGCAGAGCCCGAATGGGACTACATTAAACTCGTACAAGCCTGAACTGCACAAAAACGCCGTCTTCTCCTTGTCCTTTCATCGATGGCAACCTGCCAATATACACTCTAAGAAAAAGGGAGCGCGACTTAGTCCCCGAGGGGAGCAAGTGCGTTGCCACAACCATTAGTCCCCTCGGAGACTAACGGGAAGGGGAGTAACAGTTTCACCCCTCCGTTAGTCTCTCGCAGTTCCTCCGATGGGATCAAATGTTACACCGTTTCAATTGCACCTCGAGGACCAACTGCTAGGCCCTTGCACTTGGTCCCCTGGGACCAACTGTTACACCGTCTCAATTGAACCCCAAGGACGAACTGTTAGGCCCTTGCACTTGGACCCCTGGGACTAATTGTTACACCGCTTCAAATGAACCCCGAGGACCAACTGTTAGGCACTGGCACTTGGACCCCTGGGTCTAAACGTTGCGCCCTTGGATTCAGACTCTTGGGACTAAAGGTTTATCTTTTACATTTGGTCCCGAGCCACAAATCTCCGAAACGAAATCTTGCAGTTCAGGTTAAACGTAGCTTTATTGCCTCGTAGATACACATCGCATTCAAGGATGACTGAAGTCGAAGTTCCTGGGTGGTAGAATCCACGATAAGGCCGAATTCCGAAGAGTGCACTTGCGTCGACGATGGCTTGAACACTGGGACGTCTGTCCAAACCTGTCGTGGTCCCAGCACCGTTTATTGGGGCACCGGCAGCTTCTTGCCTGTTTGAGAGGAATTTAGATTATTAGTAACAGGGCAGCGTGAAATACCCAATCGCTCGACAAAAGTATGAGATATAACACACGCAGAATAAAATAACAAATAGGCTGCATAAGTGCTACAATGGTTCACATCCAACATCCGATCTGTTGACAGCAGACCAGCGCAATATTAGATTTTAGTAGACCGTTCGCTGCGAATTACAGACCCAGCGTGTACGTACTCAAACTATGCTTTAAAGTGATGGCACAAGCTCCCGCCATCAACGCGGAAGTCTACTGTACAATCGAATAAATGTCTCCATTAATGCCGGTTCTCAGATGCAGCGAAGCGCTGATGTAGCGCTGCTCACGTGTCGTGAGCTACTTTTCGTCTGCCATGAGCAACAGTTTTGACGGTGCGATACAAAATTGGTGACCGCTCCCGTCAGCACGCGCTTAGCGCAAGGTCAGCGCTATGATTGTGGCGCTCCGCTGCATGTGTGGACAGGCCTTTATGGTCAAGCGACCCTGCCAGGGTCTGCAAAACACAAAAAAATAAGCTATCGGTAGAACTGGCGTTTCGCTCGATACGATTGAATATGAGGTCTCTGTGCTGCATAACAAAATCAACAACCATTGTGCCAAAAAGAATAGAGCATGGCGCGCGCTTTGCAAGCTAAAGAGAACGCGCTCAAAATAAAACACTTTCTGAACACGCAGTTAATGAATATACCATAAACAGAAGTACTTCGACATACCTTGATCGAGTTCCCTTGACTTGTGACTTCAGAACAGATCAAGTGCAGTGCTGCAGCCCCGCGAATCCAAACCGGATCCCGCAATGATCGGAGAGGACACAAGGAGAAAGAACGGGGACTAGCTTCCGACGAGAATTCAACTGACTAAAAACAGGTGCTTTTCAAACAAAGACCCTTCCCATTTTTCCGGCGGACCCTATCTCCCCATCTGCCCAAACCCCACGTGACCGAGGATTACAAGAAAGAATGCGGGGTTGGGGGGATTGGTGGGAGGGGAAGGGTGCGCACGAAAATCTTTTCCCCTCCCACTACACACAACACACGGACACACAGCACTGCTTCAAGGACGGGAGAAGGTCGCCATTTTAAACACGCCAGTCAAGTGACGTACAAGCGAACACGTTTTGTTTTTCGTTTTTTTTTCTCTTTCGCCTTTTTTTTTTGGTTCTAGTTCGCATTTGTTCTGTATTAGCTGGGTGTTACCCTGGGTGACGTTCCGGGCGCGGTTCGTTATCTGAAACAGCGACGACGATAGCATGAAGGCGTCTGGATACTGCTCCTGAATGTGCTTTTTGAGTGGAACGTGCCGCGCATCAAGTGTGTTGTTGCGGATTTTGAGTTCGACAATGGACTACCCAGAAAGGTTGGTCACGGGGAGACGCAGAGACGAGGCTCGACTTGTTCTCAGTAACTCAGTTTTAGCGATTGAAGTGACCATTTATTCTGACTGCGAGACTCCGGTGTCGAAAGCGCGGCTTCTACAAACTGTTAAGTTTCATTTAAGAGAAAAAAAAGTGTTAGTACTTGGAGGTGTTCTGTTTGGATAAATGCTAATCTTTTGCGCGAAGGCAAATTACGTGAATGGGACTTGTGAAATGTCAACAGGTCATTTTTGACAAGATAGTTGGATGAAGACGAGTCAACACATTCGTTAACTCGCATTTACACAACGCGCGAAGCCCTATCATGTAATGTCTTGACGTTCGTGGCACATTAAACAAATTCGCCAGTTTCGTCCGAGTTTTGTCAACACTTTCAGCCGTGCTGGGCTGAGTCTCGCCGATCCCCAAGACAAGCGAAATAGCATCCGTCCTCCTGGCGAACATTCCGTTTGCCTTCGGGGACTAAACCATACAGATGCACCCTGTCTGAGGGGGACTAATGGATGCTTTTGCTCGCGCACGCCTATCGGTTAGTCCCAGTCGAACGCAGTTAGTCCCCAGCTTTTGCGCACGGTACCTAGCTTGAACCAGATGGTCCTTTCGGGGAGCAACTGGGAGCTCATAGGACCAAATGCTGCCGTTAGTCCCTTGAGGCCAACTTTTGTCTTAGAGTGTACACTGGCCAAGTCAAGCGTCGTGAAGTACCTTGCTCCCTGCAGGGCGTCGACAATGTCGTCGATCCTTGGCAGTGGGTGAACATCTTTCTTGGTGAGCTCATTCACTCGTCGAAAATCCACGCAAAACCTCCAGGTATCATTCCGCTTTTTGACGAGTACCACTGGCGATGACCAAGGGCTGGACGATTCGCGAATCACGCCGTTCCCGAGCATCTCGTAGACCTGCTCCTGGATCACAGTTCGCTCATACGGGGAGTGCCGGTACAGGTTCTGTCGAAGTGGGGTCGCGCTGCCTGTGTCGATGCCGTGAGTCACGACATGAGTACTTCCAGGCGGAGAATCGGGCGATGCGAAGAGATGACTGTACTCACTCACAAGATTCTGCAGGCGTTCTCTTTCGCTTGGCTCCAAGGTCTCTCCGAACGACACGCCTTCCCTGGCTCCAGGTGTCTCCGAGGTCAGTGGAGCGGCGACGCCCAGCTGAACATCGGCGATAGGGATCGCGTTTCCCATTTTCGTGCCTTTAGCAATAAAAAGCTCAGAACCGCCGGGATTGGCCACTCGCACGCATCCGATACCTCCGGAAAGTTCGGTGATGGTACGAGCAATCACTGGACGCTGTTTAGAGTGGTTGCCAGCCGCAGGTTCAATCACGGCCAGTCCGTTCATGTCAGCTCTCACCAACACCACGGCCTCGGAGCGTGGCGGCATGCAAACCTCTTCGCAGCAGTATACGGGCGCGTCTCCTGTAGTGGTAGATTCGTGACCGGTAAGCCCGAACTTTTGTCCCAGAAAATAAATGCACTTGTCAGGGAAATCCAGTACCACGCCCGCAGTGCGACAAAATGGCAGGCCGCATAGCACGTCGTAGTCAAAACCTTCGATCACGAGGAAACGCTCCCAAAGCTTGTTGGCCCCGACTGTTATCTCAAGTTCAACTTCGCCTCGCGGCACTATAACTGCGCCGCTGATCACCCTCACACTTATACCCGAGGGGCTGCACTTCAAAGGGGCCTTGATCGTGTTGAGAAATCTTCCCGAAATCACATTAACTGCCGATCCCGTGTCGAGAATGAGAGACGTCTTCTCACCATGCACTGTTGCCGGCAGCATAGCCAGGTGGCTCTTTGCGAGAGTCGCGAGAAGTGGCTCGCCCTTTGCTTCCCCGGGAGGTGGCCTTAGTCCCGGGCGGGTCCGTTTCCCGACTGAACGTCGCGTCTTGGGCAGCTCCTCTGGATATGTCCCACTCTTCCGCATTTAAAGCAGATAGGCTGTCCGTTGGCGGCGCGTGTCGTGCGCGCGGGGAATGTGGGCCTTCTGGCATTGTACTCGGTGAGCGGTTTAAGCACTTCGGTCAGAGTTTTGAAGAAGCTGCCTACCTCCGATTGCAGTTGTGGCGACGACGTAACTTCAGGTGGTGGCGCAGACGGCTGTTGGTAGAAGCCCGGTGCTGTCATTCCTTGTGGCGTTGCTCCTTGGGTTTCCGAGGAAGCTTGGCTGGCTCGTACCTCCTGACTCGCGTGTTGCGACGGCCGAGTGTTGAAGCCTGGCAGTGGATGTGACGGCATAGCCCACATATTATGTTTGGCCATCTGGCTTGCTTGGGTCAGACGCTGGAGTGTGCCGAGGAAGTCGGCTGTGGTCTGCGGGTTGGCCAGAACGACTCGTTCCAGCATTTCTGGCCTGAGGCCGCGGGTCAGCTGTCGGAGCTTTTCCTCCTCTGTCATGGCCTCGTTGACTCGAGCGCAGAGCTGAAGTACATCGTAGAAGTACTCTTCCGGTAGCTCCGACGGCAGCTGGAACCGCTGGCTGAGCCGCAGATGGGCCCACTCCCGCATGCTGCGGTTCCCGAAGGTCTCCTTGAGCGCTGCCTTCCACGTTTCCCAGGTAGTTGGTGCGTTGGTCCCTCGCAGTGTCGTGGTGTACCATTTTCTGGCATTTCCATCAAGAGCAACGCACAGGTACTGCTCACGGCGCGTTCCGTCCCAACCGTTGAAATCCCCTGCCCGCTCGTAGAACAGCAGCCAGTCGCTGACGTCCTCTTCCGGATTGCCTTGAAACACCGGTGGCGTAAACATAGACCTGAACGCCGCAGCTCCCGGTGTTCCGGCTCCTGGGGTCTGGTTCGTGGCCATCGCCGCCGTGTTGATGATCCTCCCGCTCCGCAGAACCCGGGAGTCGGCCGCTCCTTCTAGGCCGTCCGTGGTGTCGATGGTGTCGACTGAAGGCGCCCCACCAGCTTTGAAACCGCTGTCATATCGTAGAGCCTGGACCTACTCCGCACCTCCACCACTTGTAAGCGTTCGTAAGTGTAGGACACTCAATGACCAGGGGTTAGGGATACAAAACTTTCCGCTGGCGGAACGACGGTCCGGCTATCGGGCCTGCCTCCCGAGTCCCGACTGACCTCGTCCCAGCGGCGAAACTCGCCAAACCACTTCCCTTCTCCCTCCGGCCCGGGGGACCCTGTCGCATGCACGGTGCACGTGTTCAGGAACCGGCGGGCCCCAAGGCCGGAGCGAGTCGAGCCGGTCTCCGCAGTGACGACGACCGGTTTCAGGGAAGGGGAGCACAATAAGCGGCCCGCCGCGTACCACCATCGGCAACTCATTTATTGTCACGCTACAATACATATAAACCGTTACATCACGTGTTGTACGTTTTATGGTTATAACAATACTTGAATCTAGGAGTTAGTGCAAACCACTGCTTTCTATTCACCTTTAAATGTTTGTAAGCAATATTCTAGATAGTGCACTGATCTGTTTTATATTCAAGGTCGCAGGGCTTAGGAGCCTTCATTCTTCATTTTCAAGCCATCAACCAAAAATAACGAAACATTTTATTTTTGATCTCTAACCGTTATAAACCACTGGTATAAACAAATGCAGGAGGATGCTATAGGTACCTTCGTTTGTCTTGATAAGGTACCTAAATCAGAATTAACTTTCAAGCAATTGTCATGGTGATTAGAATTAAATAAGTCGCCAGGAATACTATGTATACACGATAGTTCCACAAAGGAAAGGCAAAAATCGCAGCACATTCTATCATCATCAATATCACTAACTAGAAAACTCATTATTAAATAATACAGGGTTCACATGATAGACCCGGCAAAATTCGGTGTTCTTTTAACAGATACATTTTATCTTACTTTAAGAAACTGCTTTCAGTAATACACGATGCACTGAAAATGAACTCTTCCAAACAGTCCCTTTAGAAAACAAATTCTATATTCCCTTACTGCCAGTGGAATCCACCTAAAGTGTTTGATGTTCCCGACTGCATTCAACCTGGAAAGCACGAGGGAATATTCTACTAACGAGTTCGCAGCCGAATAACTCGCTCCTTGTTGGCTGGAAGCACCTCCCTACGCTAGATTCATAATGCCGAAAGCTTGTCAGACCCGAGTCTCGTTCATTCCTGCTGAAGTCTTATTTGGAAGTATGTCCCTCATCCGCACGCAATTTTCGGCGCAACCATCTGCTGTATTAAAAATATTTGAAGTCCCCAAAGTCTGGCTTGTCAGGAAAACTCGAAGCAACACGCTGACAGAGCCAAGAATGGGGCGGTGGTCGTTAATCTGAAAGTTATAATTGGAGCGCTGAAAAATAAATTGATATCAGAAAGGCAGACTGTGCAGTTGGAGGTTGTTTCAGAGGAGGAATTACCTGATTTGGAGTTAAATTATGTTTGTGTGCTTATATTTGGATAAAACGCGAAAGTTCGAGAATGGCGTCACCTGGATGAAACGATAATCGAGAAATGCAAAATGTATCAATGAGCCGACGTCCAGCTAAGCCTATGTCAACAAAACAAGAAATGACACTGTGGGCGCCTGTAATATCAATTTCGGTTTAAAAAAAATTGTCAACAAGAACAGAAAATGATGTATCTTTGTTCATGTTGAGATTTTTTTTCTACTGAAATAGATGTCATATGTTCCTACAGTGTCATTTCTTGTTTTAACGATATTAGACTTAGGTGGACGTTGGCACGTAGAGAAATTTCGTTTTCTCTATTCTCTTATGATACAGGAGACCTTCTGTTGTCAAACTTTCGCGTTTTATCCCAACTTTTAGCGTCACATTCTCACGCAGTTTGAGCTTTCTGCGATGCATAGGTCATTTACCCGGGTCGAAAAACACTGTGTTGCTTTCTCGAAAACTCCCTGTTCTTTGTTGGGAACGGACGGAGTTTTACTCTAAGACTCGTTCGTGCGTGATACACATCTCACACAACATAATTTAAAAAAATCTCTTCATTGCTCAGCATGGAAGGCACATGCTTATGAAATGGATATACAAATATTAATGCATGGTGCAACACATGCCCACGTCAAAAGCGGCACCTCAGGGAACCTCGTCGTACTTGTACAAGATGCATTGTATAAAACAGTAATATATATGTTCTTAAAAAAAGTTAAGTGCCAAGAAAAATTAAGTAGAACGCATCTTTCCCAATTTTGTCGTAAGGAGGAAGCTAAAGCAGCAACGTAAAAGGCTGCATGATCGCCATATAAAAACAAAATGTTGTCTGTTTCTTCGCATTTCGCCAAAGCGTCCTAAATGCATAGCGTTTTTCGGGCACCTTTGAGCTTCCTTCCTGTGGCGGGCATATTAGGGAGTCCAATGCAAGGCACATTTCGAGGGTTTTGTGATAATATAATGCCGTCTCAGTGTACCGTGACATGACGCACTGATGTCCCTTCACGGCATGCTGTCACGTGACGTTATAGTGTTACATGAGGTCATGATGTTATAAAGTGAAGCAGCGTCCGCCATATCACGAGACTTTCATGAAGTCACGTGACGTCATGTTTGACTTGACGCTTTGTTTTCACGAGACGCTTTACGGTTTTGTGACATTGTGATATCACGTGACGTCATGATGACATGTGACGTCATAATGTACCTTGAGACTGTAATGCTATTCAGGCTACACGCCCCGGAAAAAGTAATCCATGAGGCTCTGCCTATAAGTAGTACGCATTAATAACATTCATCATTTTTGCTTCAGTATACCTATTGAAGCCGGATTTGATGTTCTGCCTAGATATGTGAAGCATCCAGGGGGTATTTAGTCGCATCGATGTGTTAAATAGCACTCTCCGCGTAGACTTTCATTGCTACATTTAGCGTGACGCAAACCAGCTATGGAATTTATATACAAACGTACAATTTTGTCTTCAGGCTTTCTTGGATGTGGGAGAGAGCCCAGGTAGCACAGTACTTCGGGCAAACATTTGGTGTCTGCCTGCAATTTAGGGCATTAAAAATCACAAGCCAAGGAAGATCTGAACTTGACCGTTTTTGGCCAAAGTCTTGGTATCTTGACTCTAATTCGGCAATCAAGTGTCCAATGTAGGCTTCAATGCTGGTTGATTTGCATGCACCAGACATCTTTGAACCTAAATCGCCAGACATGTGCAAGAGATAAGCTTCACTTCTGGTTGTTCGGCTATCATGTGGCAACTTATGTCCTAAGTTTCAAAACAAGTGCCAAATTCAAACTTCACTACTAGTTCTTCGGTTAAACACTTTCTGCGTATCGGGGAAAAATTTGTATAAAAAGTCTGTCACAGTATCCAAAAATAAAACTGGAATAAATAGCGAGATTTGCTTAAAACATCACTATTATGCATCTAATCAGAATGATCATTGTTTGCCCACCAGTTCGAACGATTTCACAATGGAATCAACTCACGGAAGAGCAATTGTGCGGCTTGAATAAAGATCTGTTTTTGTATTGATCTCTGTAAACCCCTCTGTTGTAACGTCCCTTGGCCACTGCTAAGTAAAAATTTAGTAAAAAATATGTACGTGGCAAATCTTCCTTGAAGTTTGACATAATGGCAATTTTGTGGCCAGCCAGAGAAAAGCAATAGAAACGCCAAGAAAGATGCTATGGCACTAACTAACTCCATGGAGCTAAACCGTATTAGGCTCAAGATAGGATCCTACGATTGCTAAACTTGTGCGGAGTTAGGCATTTTGTGTTGTGCTACCCGGAGGCACACATGAATAACGTATTTCGTAAAATAAAGGTTGTTTTAAAATTCGTAAACACAGCGGCGACCCAAACGGCTCGCCGCCGAGATTTCCGCCCAGCGTTTCGCCCCAGCGGCAAAGCTGGAGCGGATTCGCCAGCGGATCCGCAGGTGTAAACGTACCATAAAGCGTTTTATTCACCATCGTTTCATGAACGTAATTGGCGTGTTTCAATCACAAAATATAGACAGCGCGGGGTCCTGTTTCATGGTAATGGACACGAATGGAGCTTTATTGGGCATCTCTTCAGTCTATGAATATGAAATGCCAGTACCCCAATGCAACTGAGACTGTTTTATGAGGACCATATGTATCGGAATGTTCCTCGACATTTAACGTAGATGTAGGTAAAACGTTGGTTTTATTATATATATGTAAGAAACTTCAAACTTGTTCAATGCTAACTTGTTTCAACGCGTTAAATTTAGCTTCAACATATTTGAGACATCACAAGGCGTCACCCTCAAGTTTCGGAGATTTTATTATGACGTTTAGATAAGTTTGATTTAAAAAAGTGTTTATTTTTCTTTCAACTAAGATAAGGCATTCTATCTGAAATGAGAAGTCCAGGCTTAATGCAGCCAAAAGTACGGCAGTTAGTAGGTTGTAAGAGGACAGTCTGGTCTTTTGAGTATGTTGTAGTTATCAAGGTGTCTTAGCTTGAACCACGTCACCTATATAGAAAGTTTCCTGGACTAACTTTAAACGGCAGCTCAAACGCAGAGCACAGATTGAGCTCGAGTCCTGTGTCAACGTTCGGATGTGACTCATTTGATATATTTCCATGTTACAGAAATTATTAGGACATTGCATAAAATGAAGGCCCCAGCAAAATGTAAAAACACAAACTAAACGCAATGATGATATAAAATTAACAGGTGGTTGTGTTCAATTACTGAAGTATCAAATCGATACATGTCCTAACCTAATGCTGATATAGGCCTCCCATCCAGTATGTGGCAAGTAATTCATTGAGGAAGGTTACTTAAAAATAGAGTACACAAGCACATGCACTTAAATAGTGTGAGCCTAAAACCTTGTTGGCAGGCCTGGTGTCAATTGAACTCGGAAATTTATGTTTGACTTCTCGATTATTTTATACAACTTTAATAACTGTTTTAGAGCGTAGCTCTTAGGCGCCGTTTTCCGGCTTCAGCGGCGTTGCCGTCGCCGTCGGCGTAACCGCGCGTTGCATTATTGGACGTTTCTAATAATGGCGTCACACGTGACGTCACGTGTGACGTCACGAGGAGGAGGAAGAGAAGGAAAGAGGAGGGGGGCATACTCTCCTCTCGCACCCTCCCCTCCTCCTCATCAAAAGTCAAGCCCTAAATCGGCATTACAGGGAATCGTAAACGACTTTCATTTTTATTCAAAGGATGATATCCCAGACATCTTCTCTTAATTGTAAGAAATCGGCTAGGAGACGGGCAGAGCAGCTGCTATTTTCGCCAGAGATGTCGTCATTTACCCTCACACGTTACTACGTGACATTACGTGACATATCAATAAAGAATATGAATATTTTTAAGCAGCCCTCAAGTCAGCGTGGTGCTCTAAAACGTATATATATATATATATATATATACGGCAAGCGGACGTTTTGAAACGCGTCTTCGGCGTGACGTAACGCAAGGAGAAGCACGCCAATCAAATGCCAACATAGAGAACGCCCAGGGATCGTGCGATGACGGAGCAACCAAGCGCGCCTTGTCATTGGTGAAGGTTGGGGGAAGCAGAAGCATGTGGGCGCGCTGGCGGGGCAAACGAACACACAAAGGAGCAGTTTGCACGCCGTAAAATCCTATGGTGCGTTTTTTTTACTTTTTTTTTATTAGAGACAGGTAAATTTTACAACATACTTGAGAATACAGGAACAATTCAATACAACAAGGCACTTTGGGATTGTTGTTGAGAGATACCTTCGTACCCTTATGAGTCGGCTATGTGGGTTTGGGACGCATGGCTTTGCTTTTTGTTTCTAAAGCGCTCTTAGAGGCGGATACTGCTGCGCTGCACACATAGAAGCTTACCCTATAAAGTTTGTTTCTAGAAGAACTAAAAAGTTTGGAAGTCCGTTTAAGTCACCGAGTTCTGTCTCTCTCAATAAATTAGCGACGCGGGCACAACGGCTGGGCTGTGACGGCATTTAATCCCGTAGCACGATAGCAAAGTCCAGTCACGACTCAGTAATTCGAATATTCATCATCCCCGATGAAGTGAATTTTCTTCGCTAATGTTGAAAGCTGAAAAGGACGTGACTGGTTCTGTAAACGGAACACTCCGCTTCCGGTCGGCTATCTTATGCGCGGGCAGTCATCGGGGAAGGCATTCGTTCGCACGTCTCCTTAATCCCTGGCAAGGCACACATTATCTCCAGTACACAGCCCTCACTACCAGAGGTAAGGCGCACAGCACGTACTCTGGATCCCTGTAAACGCGTGTATCGCTCTGTCTGCAGGAACCGTCTCGCAACTAGTATGTTTTTCGCGAGCTGGGCCGTTTGGATCTCGACTTATCCTCGGTGTTCCGAAAGACGCATGTCATTACTTTTCAACGGGACCTGTAATTATTCGAGATAAAGCCGGTTTTACGTTCTCCAAATAACAACGCAAGAAACATTAGACTTGGAAACGTGTTACGGGAGAAATCCTGATTGCCTCTCATTATATCTACGACGACGTATTTGTTTAACAAAATACGCGGATGGCCAGTGCTTAATCCGGGCAATCTGAATTTACTAAATCATGCCAACAGATAATAAGTTCGCCTGAACAACTCGCTTTCTCTCGAAACGTAAGGGAACAAATGCGCGCAGTATATTTCGCTACTTGTGTCCGACGGCTAAAGGAACGCAATAAGCGGTTTATCATCTTCAAGGATTCTCGCCTCGTGATTGGTCCTTATGCGTTTTCGCCATCTAAAGACAGAATCTCATTGGGTATGGAGCGGTATCAATATGCACGAGATTCTCCACGCACTGTCTCTTTTGAGCTGTCGGTTACTAAAGTATATATCGGATTGATACCGCTCGAAATACGAGAAATATGTTCCGTGACATTCTAATAGATTTTAAGTAAGTGTAAGTTATATATAATTCTCTATATTGAAGGCACTTAATTTTTTAAGAAAAAAAAGCAACTGAAATGTTTTTTTCTATAAGTAATTATTTGTACATAAGAATGTGTGATAAGACGCTTCTCGTCAGCTCGGGCTCGGCACGTGGGTTGAGTCAGCAGTTACAACCCCGCGTCAGCGCTATCAGCTGTGGCGATATAAGCCGCTGTTTCGAGTGAATAAAGTTATTCTTGTTGTTTGCTGTTGAACTTCGCATACGCTCGTCTCTGCTGCTCGCTCGAACGTATAGCGAACATGGTGTCAGAAGTGGCGCCCAGGCTGAGCCACCACGGCTACTGGACGTAGAAAACCCTGAACCAAGGTCATCGCATTTCCAATCAACAGAGCCAGCCGTCCTGCGAGGCTACAGGAAGGACTACAAGTACGCCACCAAAATCTACCTCAAGTAAGATGGCTTCATTCCAAATTACGCCGCCCGAACCATTCAGCTTTGCAACGCCTAACGACTGGCCCTCGTGGAAAAAACGATTTCTTCGGTTCCGCACGGCATCTGGACTGGATGCGAAGCCCGAAGCAGGTCAAGTCGACGCTTTGGTCTACCTAATGGGCCCGCAAGCAGAGGAGATCTTTAGCACCTTCAAGCTCGAGCCGGCGGAACAAAAGAAGTTCGAAGTTGCGCTAAACCAGTACGAGGCCTACTTCATTCCCCGACGGAACATAATTTACGAGAGGGCAAAGTTTAACACCAGAACGCAACAAGAGGGCGAGTCCGTCGAGGATTTTGTTACCGCGTTGCATACACTCTCTACTACTTGCAACTACGGAGACCTGCGTGAAGATTTGATCCGAGATCGCCTTGTTGTCGGCCTCCAAGACCACAAGGTTTCCAGGGCCCTGCAGCTCGATCCGGACCTTAACCTGCAGAAAGCCCTCCTGGTGGCACGACAGCACGAGACCGTCAATCAGCAGCAGGAGGAGCTCCACGGTCTACGGGACGAGCAAGTCAGCCTGGTACAGGGGAAGTGGAGGGCGGCAAACTTCAAAAAGAAAGCCCCTTCAAATCCAAGCGGAGGCGACTCCTCCAGGCAGTGCGGCTGGTGCGGAAAAGAGCTACACAATCGAGCATCCTGTCCGGCGAAAGAAGCGTTCTGCAGAAAGTGCGGAAAGAAAGGACACTTCGAGGCCGTGTGTCGATCATCAAGAAATGTCAGAAACGTTGATAACGTCGACGAAGAAGCAGGCTTCCTTGGAGTTGCATCTCACTCAGTTGTCTCAAAGTGGGAAATTCCAGTTCTCCTCGAGTCCTCCAACGTGATTTTCAAAATCGACACAGGGGCAGACGAAACGGTCATCCCGGAAGAGCTCTTTGTTCGGGTCTGTCCTAAAACCAAACTTCAGCCCGCAAGGCGCCGACTTCAAGGACCAGATGGGAAACCTCTCGCTATATCTGGAATGGCAACTCTGAGCATGACATTTGCAGGGAGCACCAGCCGTGAAGAAGTGTACGTTCTTCGGGGCCTCCGAACCCCTCTACTAGGAAAACCAGCAATAGAAAAACTATCCGTACTTGCACAAGTCGACAGCGTCAAAACCCTGAACCCCCTGTCAGAGTTTGCACAAGTGTTCCAGGGGCTTGGAACATTCGAAGAAGAGTATGACCTCAAGCTGAAGTCGGAAGCGAAACCTTTCGCTTTGACGTCCCCTCGGAGAGTCCCTCTGCCCTTGTTCCAGAAGACCAGGCAAGAACTGGAACGGATGCAAGCACTAGGCGTTATCTCGCCTGTCACCGAGCCGACAACATGGTGCGCACCGATGGTAGTCGTCCCAAAAACTTCAGGGGCCGTGAGAATTTGTGTAGACTTCACGGAACTCAACAGATACGTACGGCGAGAGTGGCATCCCATCCCAGCTGTGGAATACACCATCGGCATGCTGCGCGGAGCCAGCACATTCTCCAAACTGGATGCTAACTCTGGTTTCTGGCAGATACCTTTGAGCGAGAAGAGCAAAGAGTACACTACGTTTATCACACCGTTTGGAAGATTTTATTTTAACAGATTGCCCTTTGGCGTCTCGTCGGCCCCGGAGCACTTTCAAAGGCGCATGGGGCAAGTCCTGTCTGGAATGGAAGGGGTCGTCTGCCACATGGACGACGTGCTTATCTGGGGAGCCACACAAGCGCAGCATGACGAACGGCTTCGGGCTGTGCTAAAACGCGTCCAGACAGCTGGAATCACTCTGAACCGCGAGAAGTGCGAGTTCAATGTCACCGAGATTTCGTTCTTGGGTCACAAAATCGGATGCAACGAAGTACGTCCCGATAAACAGAAGCTCGCCGCCGTGACAGAGATGCGTCACCCGACTTCGAAGAAGGAACTACGACGCATGATGGGCATGGCTACTTACCTAGCCCGCTTCGTGCCCCGCATGGCCGAAGTTCTTCAACCTCTGTCTTCTATGATAAGTTCACGACAGGAATTTGTGTGGGGCCCCGCGCAAGAAGAAGCCTTCCAGAACTGGAAGACGCTTCTTTCGTCAGATCCTGTTCTAGGAATCTACGACCCCAACCGCGAGACAGTCGTATCGGCCGATGCCTCATCGTACGGTCTCGGGGCCGTCCTCCGCCAAAAACAAGACAAAGGTCAGTTCAAAGTGATTTCGTATGCGTCAAGAACACTCACAGACACAGAGAGGCGCTACGCTCAAATTGAAAAAGAAGGCCTGGCCTTGGTCTGGGCGAGTGAAAAGTTTCGGGACTACCTGCTAGGCACGCAATTCTGCCTGGAGACAGATCACAAGCCTTTGGTGTCTTTGTTTGGATCTAAAGGGATCGACGAGCTAACACCAAGATTGCAACGAATGCGCATGCGCCTGATGCGCTACACGTATGACATTGTGTATGTTCCAGGCCGGGACTTGACGGTGGCCGACACTCTTTCCCGGTCACCGCTTCAAAAAGCGGAGTCCACTGAACTGGAGGACGACGTCCAGGGCTACCTCCATTGGGTGGCGTCATCAATCCCGGTGACAGCCCCCAGCTTGCAACAGATCACCGAGGAACAAAAACGAGACCCGGTATGTCAAGCCCTAGTCCAGCTGTGCGCAAAAGGCTGGCCAAGCCGACGGGATGTTGGGTTGAGCGTTAAATCCTACTGGGAGGAGAGGCAAAATATAGCGGTAAATAACGACGTGTTGATGTGCGGATCTAGAATAGTTATCCCGTCGACACTGCGGCAACCTGTTCTCGAAATAGTGCACGAAGGACACTTCGGGATTGAAAAGTGTCGGGGTCGGGCCAAGAGTTCAGTGTGGTGGCCGAGTATCGATGCTGACATTGCGCGTCTCGTCAAGAACTGTCATAGTTGCCTTAAGCAGAGCACTAACCGAAAGATGCCTCTTCAACAGACAGAGTTCCCAGATAGGCCATGGCAGCGAATCGCGATGGACCTATTCTTTCTCGGGGGAAAATGGTGGCTGGTCATGACCGACTATTTTTCACGCTACCCGGAGCTCGCCCCGCTGAGTAGCCTATCGTCGTCTGCAGTGATAAACCACTGCAAGTCCATTTTCGCCAGGCACGGGATACCGGAAGTGGTAGTGTCCGACAACGGCCCACAATTTTCGAGAGCCCTCGGTGCAGAATTTTCAAGGTTCGCCAGGGAGTACAACTTTCGCCATGTCACGTCTAGCCCCCACTATCATCAGAGCAACGGGATGGCAGAATCGGCTGTCAAGATAATAAAAGGGTCCTTGAAAAAGACGGGAGACGCTTATAAAACGCTTCTCTCCTACAGAACCAGTCCACTGAAGAATGGATGCAGTCCTGCTGAGCTGCTCATGGGCCGGAGACTGCGCACGGCCCTTCCGACATCGAGCGAAAGCCTTCAGCCCCGGACGCCAGACTTACGGAAGCTGGCGGCTTTTGAAAAGACGCAGCGTTGCCGCCAGAAGAAGGACTACGACCGACGCCATGGAGTTCGGGACTTATCGGAGTTGTCCGATGGAACAGAGGTGTGGATCATAGACCTCCAAAGAAAAGGCATCGTTCAGGGGCGCCCTGCGGAGCCAAGGTCGTATTGGGTCGAAACCGATGAGAGTTCTGTGCGAAGAAACCGGACGCATCTAATCCCACTGCCCGCGACGACTTCCGAAAACCGTTCCGAAACAGTGCAAGTTGCCCCGGAGTCGGCGGAAACATCCAGTGATCAGAGGACTGTAGCACCACAGTGCAACGACACTGGTCACACCCACACGCGAAGTGGAAGATGTGTGGTTCCTCCAGCACGGTTCCAAGCGTCGTGACCCAACAGTTTGCGCCTGGAAACGTCGAGAAAAAAAAAAGGGGAGATGTGTGATAAGACGCTTCTCGTCAGCTCGGGCTCGGCACGTGGGTTGAGTCAGCAGTTACAACCCCGCGTCAGCGCTATCAGCTGTGGCGATATAAGCCGCTGTTTCGAGTGAATAAAGTTATTCTTGTTGTTTGCTGTTGAACTTCGCATACGCTCGTCTCTGCTGCTCGCTCGAACGTATAGCGAACAAAGAACGGTTCCATTTCTGCTCGGATTAAGTTCTATTCATAAAAAAAGAAACTTAAAGTTGCATTTAATAGTTCTTAGTTAATAAAATATTTGATTAAACAGTGTTTAATGAGTTTGCTCACCTAAAAGGGCTGTGGCCTAAATAGCTGATCGAGTGGGTACTCACAGACGGGTGCCTCTCGCTTTTGGGCGCCTTCAAATCTCCAGGACTTAGGAGACGTGTCACTAGTTGCGTGCAGTACAGGAGAAGTCAGCGCCAGGTGAGGGGAGAAAGGGCAAGCACTGAAAGGGATGGGGACAAGAAGAGAAACCTCCTCTCCTCGCTAACGTTCTCCAGTGCTCTCCTTTCTCCCCTCGCCCTCCATTGCCCTGCTCTCCCGTTCCACCTTTCTAGTGGTCGCCCTTCCTCTCTTCGCCCGGCCTTGCCTTCGCCTGCACTGCACAAAACTAGTGACAGGGTGTATTTATGTATTTTTCTCGGGCGGGCTATCGCTGACTCTATAGAGGGAAGCTCCCGCATGATACATTGATGAAAAAAGTGGAAACTGTAATTCAATCTGTGCAAGTACTGCGGCCAAAATTAAGTACGTTGCGCTACCATTATATTTAAATGCAAAGTTACGAATAAATATTACATTTTAGTAAAATATAGTTAAAACACAATTGCATTCTTGGAGTAATTCAATTACTACACAAGCTCGCCCTATGCCTACTCAAGTTTACCCGATCTAGCCTTGGCCACAGGAGGAAGAACCGCTGACACTCCGATGCGCTCCGATAGGAAACTGAAATAGAAAAATACGTCCAGATAGAGCTTTTTTTTTAGCTCCACGAAATAACCTATTTTAATATTTCTAAAGTGAGTTTATTTAAACATCGATGGTGCCCAGAAAGTTTATAAGTGAGATCATGGTTGTCAGTTTTCTTATTAAAAGTTAGTTACACGAAAAAAGTGGATAAACTAATTATGCAGAACATTAATATTTTTCAGACATAGACCCTTTAACAGAGACGAATACGAAATGAACGTTTTTATTGTACAGTGTGTACTGCTTGCAGAACCAAATTGATCGACCTTTCGAGAAACACCCTGCATACTCCACTGGCGAATCCGTTGAATTAATTTATGCGCGAAATTTAACCTTCCCCTCATACAAGAATACGTCATTAACTATGCAACTATACACTCTTATTCCGGCCGGCAAACGTCACGGCGATAGCCGTGTCGTTAAAAGTTTTCAGGCCTTAGCCGCGAACTGATCCGGCCCCGTCAAAATAGCCGTGTACAACGTAACGGCTGGAGTGGGCCCCTCCCCTCTTTAATGGTTCGAATGGCTATATAGGTGGCTCCGTAGGCGGCCCTGTAATATTTGGCGGCCCGTTTGTGCAGGGCCGGCAAAAACGGGCCGGTTATGCGCATAATAGCGGGAAAAAAAACACTATGCTCTCCGCTAGATGGCGGCAGTTGCGGCCGCCCAACGTGCCCCGCGGGCGCAGCCAGCGGGGCACGGTAATTTCTCTTCTCGGTGTGCGAGGGCGACGAATTATGAATGTACGAAGTACGAATCTAATCGGAAGCATCTGCGTGTGACGTTTGTTGTCATATCATGGTGATGGCAGCCTCATGTTAGAGTGTGCGTCGAAGCCGCGGGACAATGAGTTAGTTCTTCAGGATGCTCACGTCGAAGGATAACAAAGGAATTAAACGCGGGCGGTGTAACCATCAGGGAACATGTGAATGCGATGGCGTCGCACGGCGCGCTGATCTGGCGGCACGACCAGCCCGACCAGCACGACCACCACTTCTGGGCCAGCTTGGCTGGTGCTGTTACTGCGGGCACAGTCCTCTTCAGCACAACCGACTGGGTAATTATGTAGCTTACTGGCTAATAACGGAATAGAGTCAAGTGTTGAAAGAGTTCCTAACTGGTAAGTTTTGTTCTCGCCAACTAAGGACATTTTGGACCCTGTCCCGGACGATACAGGTATCTATACCCAATATTTTTGTATTCTAAGAAGCACGTTTGGAATCGCCTCTTTTCAAATTATTTGGATACCGGCTGGCGTCGGTGGTGGAAAGTGGAAAACAGGTTTACTTCATTTCACCTTAGCATGGACTTACCACAACGGCTACAAGCGCGGACTCTTCGCGTTTGACGCCGGCCTCGGCTGCGCACAAGCACTCGTGGAGGGTGACTATTTGTAATGTAATCGGTTCACAGTGGCAGCCCTTACGGTTTGCAAGGTGAGGCAAAGAAAGCTAACTGCCAATGCCTCAACGGTGGCCACCTGCATTTTACAGCGACAAGGTGTAAATAGTTTATACGGGGGTGCTTTTCTTGCCGAAGTGTCCGCCGATACAGCACGGCGTATACGGCGCACTCATCAGCTTGCCGTCCGAGGTATATAGTCGCGCGTCTTGGCCGGCGTCGACCATCGCGTTAATCAAAGGAGGACGGCCACACAAGGAACATTTATACTGAAATGGACGATGAATGTAACACCTAGAATACACTAAGTTTGTCCTTGTGTGTACCCTCCTTTACTCACGCTACCGTTGACGTCGGCCAAAACGTTCTTTCTGTGTGAATGAGCCTTCAGGGAGACTCGCCTCCTGCGCCAGATGTCCAAGCGTGACATGTGAGGACAATCTCCGTCCACCGCATCGCAGCGTACGAAGTACCGCTGTCCGCAGTGAAGCTGTGCCACACTGATTGCTTCAATGTTTAAAGCATGTTGAACTCTAATCATATATACGCGCCCGGAAGCGAGAAAGACAGGCAGCAGTTCTACGCACATCCAAGCAAAGAGAATATACTCGGGTGTCTGCGTCTCAGAAGGCTTCATTCCAGCTGTCGCTTACGCAGAAATCTTACCAATTTTTATAAGTATGTGCTCATGATGTAACAAGGTATACATGTAAGATCTTATTTCCGGCACAATGTTGCGGTCGAATTTGGATTATTTATATAAAAAATAATATTTCTGTTGGTGCAACTGCGCGAACCGGAAGTTGCACACATTTTTTGTCCTCTTTTTATTAGCAATTGAAACGTCTAAGGAAAAAACTGACCTTTTGAAACCTATCGGAGGCAGCATGCCTGACTCCTTCGCATTTCCCTACGCCTTAAGCTACTGAATTTAACTTTTTGGTGACACTCTAAGAATAAACTTTTGTTAGGCTAACTGAATTAAAAAGTGTATTGTATTAAACAATATTTTTGAAAAATGCCAATCTATCTTTTCTACAATATTTGACGCAGTCTAGCAAGGTCTTTACCCTGGCCTGACCATACTTCTAAATTAAGTAATTACAGAAAGTTAATTATTTAAAATCTTTAACACCATATTTATCCGAACGTCAAATTTTAAAAATTTTCATATTAAACAAAATTGGCTTTTGTGTGTGACGTGTAGTTTTCGAGCAACGATTTAGCCGGTGTTTTCATGATGCAGCCTGTATGGTATAGCCATGGACCTGTTTATCCTGGCAAGTAGAAAGCCTCAGCTCCCCTTCCTGGTTGCGTCAAAATTTACTGTTTTGTTCCCACTCTTCTAACTGACGCCAGAGCTACAGGGTCTATTCATACACCGCCAGACTGCTTTTTAATGTGGAGTAACTACACACAAGCATGGCCGCCGAAAGCAAATGCGGTTATCTAATTGGCGAATTTGTTTTGCCTTATTTTGTTTTCTGGAGAGTTTACGAATAAACGTTAAGTCAGCGGCCATGTTTGTGGCCGATGACTCAGCATCTGAATAGACTAACGTCCAGCAAGCTACCTTCTAAAAAAACCTGCTGTTTTCTAAATTTTAAAACGTAATTAGGATACAAGACCTGTTCTCTCTTCCTTGTTTTCTTATAATAGAGTACTGAAAATTCTTAATCGCAGCAGCATCACGCCTTGATGACAGAGGCAACTGGCCTTCGGACGTGCCGCGGAGACCCGTCTTATGGCATGAAGCTCCGGCAGACTGCAACACGCTTGGCTCGGAGAGCGCACCTGCAACTGTGGCGGGTCCTAGTTCACCAAGTGTGTCAAGTGAAAGCAAGGCCATGCCTCCACCGATGTTTCAGCAAGTGACACAAGTTTTCATATACTTTTCTTTTTTATTGTTTGAAAGTGGTATTTATTACAACAAAGAACCACCTGTATCCTACGCTGCGCATCTAATTTAAAGAAATAAATGGATTGTTTACATGCGGACCCACTGTTCTTTTAAATGTTTAGAATTCATCGGCCTTGCCCTTGAAACAATTCCTGTATATTTATTTTCCCCTAGAGCACACGGGAAGTCAATCGCTAAATTATACAAATTGAGCTCGGTAATGATTTTCCAAGATATTTTGCGACTCAAAAGTAAAACTGCGACGTGACATCTCACAAGAAGTCAGGCTCAGTACCACGTTTCAGCTTCGATTTTACGGTGAAATTTTCCTGTACTTCTCATTCGCCTGGCTTTCTTCATGGATCACAGTCCTGGACCCTCCGAGATACTCTGCGGGGAAGTGCACGACGGGACATTTTTATAGCCAGCAGAAAACGGGCCACCTAGGAAACAGGCCAGCTAGAAAACGGGCCCGCTAGAAAATGGGCCAGCTAGAAAACGGGCCAGCTAGAAAACGGTCCAGCTAGAAAACGGCCCGGCAAGATCCAACTTGTCACGGCAAATTTTGGGGCCACCTAAAAGGGACGGCAAACGGGCTGGCAATTTTAGGCGGCCCCAAAATTTGCCGTGACAAGTTGGATCTCATTTGTCACGGCTATAGGTGGCTCCCTAGGTGGCCCCAGATTTGAGTGTACTCTTATTCCACAGAAATATGGTTCAGTGAGAAATGCCGAAGAATCGTCGCCGCTAAATATCCAAGCCGTATGGTGAAACCCACACACACTAAACGTTTTAAGCTGCAAGGTCTCTTTCAGTTTCTGGAAAGACTAACAAACAAGGGATGCTCACACTTCAATGATACCGACCATCAAGTTACGTCAAGTAGAACTTTCTAAAGTCTGAACCTTATTTCTGTTTTCAGTTTAGAAGCATTTTTACGGTCTATATATGCACTGCTGCTAGACAAAACACACATACACACACGCATACAAACACAAACACACACAAACAAAAAACAGAGAAAGTTTGTGACATTTTCCGGGTGGTGCGCTTCCTACTACCGCACAGCATGCATGACAGAAGCCCCCGACGCCCAGAAACAACAGATACAGATGGCACTACTGACGTACATCACCCGGATTACGACAGTTTTTACTTCTCCTCTGCATTATATGCAAATCACATTTAAAATCACAATTTAGTAGTGGACCATATAGCCAGGCGCGTCGCGGAGCGAGTGAGGGCATGGCCGAATGGTTACCGTGCTTCGCTTTCGCATGGAGTCCCCAGGTTCGATTCCTGGAAGCGAAAGCTCCTTTTATTTATGCTTTCAGCTTGGCGTTCTCGTAAGTTCGAAAACCTTGTCGTCTGATCGAGGTTCGAATGTTGTACGCGCCGAACGTTCTACACCGAATGTTCCAGAAACCCATGCGGGTACAAAAGGTGCTCCGCGTGGTGGTCCGGAGTCAGTTTTCGCGCTTCCGCACGATTGTGCTACTTCGCCGGCCTGCGAAGCTACCTCTTTCTATTTTTGTTTTGGGCACGAGTTCACCCCTATTAAACGTTTAGTTTGCCGCTGCACTAACCGTCTCTCCGCCAGTCATTTCTGACAATATAAGCACCGATTGAGCCGGCATAAGTTGAATTTTTTATATCCAATTTTTGACATCAAAAATCCTTTGCTTAGGTTCAAGGGCCGTGTCTTGAAGTGTATTCAATTTGTACGCCTGGTACTTATTTGGTGCGGTCGCCAATATGACTCTCCGCCTCTCCGGTTCAAAGCGTTTGTTTTGTCACTTCCAGGTGCCACACAATTGTAACGCCCTTTTTACACCATTGCAAGATATGAAAAAGATAAAAAATATGTATTTGCCGAAACCGGGATGCCGAAAGGGTGTAGTCATAGGTCCAATATGTTGGTGCTGACTTTTAACGCGCAATAAGGAATTTAAAGTTTCTGTTTCCGTGGTTTTATTTTATTCAAGTTAAAAATCGCCTACAATTTTTAGCTGAAAGTATTGACTTTAGCCGATGAGATGCCAATAAGGAAATAGGATGGGTTCAATACATGGAATGCGGAAACACCAAGGTATATTGAAACACTATAATGACTAAAAATGTCGGTCCCCTTGAAGGACTAGAATTTAAGTTTTATTGTTCAAAGGCAGTAGTTGCGTGGCTGTTGCTTTGCAGTAATTTGTGTGACATATCATTTTCCGTTGGAGTCAATCAAACGACGCTGGAATAGTCAGACCACGGTTGCGCACACTTCACGCCACGTACAATCCCAGCGTGTATCCTACCTCGTCCGAAGTGCGCCAAAGCATCAGAATTCTTCAGTTGCACGTTTCCCATTGAGTCGCGGCACTGTTTATATCTGACCACATACAAATAATTCCTAACCACTCCTGTACTTTTATATACCAACATAAGCCAAATTCAAGTCTACAGCGTGAAACGTTTATAATTACCCTACATCATCAACTCACGTGCTATCAGCACGTAGGAAACATTGTCGATATCTACGGGAATATACAATTTCTTTATAAACCACGTAATTGTCTTTATGTTGTAAATTTCTATATTATATTGTGACGCAGCGCATACACAGATTTCACTCGAGTACTGCCTTAGTTTTTGGCTGGGCCTTGAGTCCAGTGAATGCGACAAACGACGCTCGGCGTCGGATTCGGGCCTAATTGCTCACTGGGCGTCATGCGAGTGTGATCACGTTGTGTACAAGTAGACGAGTTGGTTCACACTATAAATCTGGTTGCGCATATCATTTTGCACAAATGACATCTTTTGTGTGTCATGATTCATGCGTATACATAGTTACTTATGAGCGCCTTACTTGTACCGCAGGAGTAACAAAATGTTCATTTTGTGCCGCCTGATATTATGCGTAACGTATTTCACATGTAAAAAGATGGATGACCCATATGATGCCTGCGTAACTTCCAAGGCTCATCCGCATGCAACGCATAGCTCGGCTCTGTGGCGGGCGTCCTGGTAGGCGCACGTACACTGCCATATTTCAGAAACGACGACAACACGTGCTATTTGAAGCAAGTTCTCCTGCTCTACTCTGAACAAACGATAAGCAAAAGCGCACGCCGCCCGCTAAAAAGCCTAGAGGTACACTCCATGTGGATTGGCCTTGGCACACTGCTGCCGTTTGTCTCCCTGGAATATGTTCCCGGAAAAGCGCCCTGTATTTTGCCGCACAGGCGTGCAGCAAACTATGTTGGGAGAAACTTCCAGCTGTTTTCATGTGCACTTGCAGCCGATACGGCCTATGACACTTCCACAGATTTTACGAGATATCGCACCTGCAGGAAAACACCACAATGCATCCCGCATCCGTAAATGTCTCGACACATGTTATGCCGTTCTACTTTTAAGGCGGATATAGCCTTCTTGCTGTGCGGCATAAAAAACAATTACACTTTAAAGCACTTTATTGTAACCAAAAGTGTTTAGCACAAAACACTATTTACTGCACGATCAATATATCGTTGAATATTAAAATAAATCTTGACTGAAAATACAGGTATTTTTAAACCGGGACACTTCAGAAACGATTGTGGTTATACAAAATAAATCTTACTAAAATCGAGTATTTAAAAAAAAAATTTGATGCTTTTAGTTTGAGTTGGAATTTACGTCTAAGTCTCAATGATGGAGCAGAGGCTTACAGTTTGGAAATCCTTATCGAAATCCGGTACCTGCCGAACTAAACTGGTATACAAATATACTGCCATCTGCATGTACAAGAGGCGGGTAGTTTAGGTGCAGGGTATAAAAAACACCGAGAAGAAGGACCAACGTCTTGAGGTTCGAACACTGTTTCGGGAGCTCGACCAGCTCGTGGCTGATTACGGGCAATAATGATGGGCTTTGTTGCAGAACGAAGTATATTTGCTGTCTGTCGTGTGAAAACGGAAAAGGAAAAGAGCTATCAATAGCTAAGAGCACGAGGACAAACCACCGAACCTTCCTTTCTTATATATAACATGTAAATATCCGTCAGTTCATACTTAATATAGGTGTTTTGGCAATCTGTCCGAAAACGAACAATTCCGCTACTACTGTAATATATAATACCAAAACCTGGGACAGAAGAACGAACAATGTATGGGCACCTCCGTTCTTGAACAACAAGGGCACCTCAGTTCTTGAAACTGCAAACTTGGCCACACTGTCAAGCCTCCTAGAACGATTAACTGCCTGTAACACCGAGCTTATCCAGATCAAGACCGTGAATCAAGATCATGCGTCGGTGATAGAAACCTCGTACCGGAATGCACCACAGTAGTCGAGTACGACTACGTGGCCACCCGTACGATCACTTTGCTTGGTAGTAAGACATCGACGCTCCAGCAAAATGAACTGCATCCACTGGCATCGCAAATGAATACAGCAGCCGATAATTTTAAACCCAAGCTACAGCTCTTGAACATCAACAGCGACATCGGTGGATGGCAGAGGTCCTGAGGTCCTAGGAGCGTCTCCCGATACACCCCTTACAAAAATTATCGATGAATTTCAAAATAGTTTCGAATGTTTCGTACGCGCCTTCCGCAGCAAGCAGGAATGCGTGAACGAATAGCAGACGACATAATTAAAAAAAAATCCTCTGCGTTAGAGTTATGCATTTTTTTATGAAACAGAAAAACGTTTAGGTACCTGTTTGTAAATTCGAACTGAAACCAAATAGTCCTTAACATACTTCCTTTACCCTTATTTATCGCAGTTATGCTGCTCATCGCCGGGTTCTCTTACGACGTTATGTGCGCTTTTGCGTTAACCACGCTACCTGAAAGCGAGTTTGCAAACCGGTAGGCAGGCGAGGAACATGGTGGTATGGGGCATAGAAAACGCAAGTCCGCCGTTTTCGTTTTATGTTTCTAATTCCACGAGCTCTGCGTTAAGCTCTAATTAAATATATTTAAAAATTCTTACAAAACGACCTTGGCGTGCCCAGTTCAAGGTATGTACGTTTGGAATTCCAGTTTTGCAATGCGTGCCAAAAATACTGATTTTTACGGCGGCATCTTGTACATCCATAGTCCAGCCGCCAGGCTTCCCGTGCCCGCTCCACCTGTGCTGGGTTGCTTCAAAAGTTCAGAACCTCAACTCGACCAGAGGAGCAACCTCTGGTCGAGTTGAAGCATTATCTAACTTGCTTGCGGTACCTGACTATCGTGAACAAGGAGGACTAAGAGCATTTCAATCTGTCGGTTGAAAGAGAGAGAGCTGAGACAACCTAGACAAGCCGTGCAACCAACATTTGAAGGTGGACCAAAAAGGCAGCTATAGTTGTAAAACGAAAGTTTCTTCTACAGGCCATTTGGCGCCACCTCTGCGAATGCGGGGGCGTTGGCTTGATATGTGATAGTGTTAGTGTACAAACCTCGGCAGAACTGAGACCGGATGTCGGCACAGGCAAGACAGTGGTTCAGTCACCGCGCGATCCATTACACTTGTGCATTTCAAAATAATGCAAGAACATTCAGCTGGCAAGTACACAAACTATCACATTAACTTCGAAACAATATAGTAAGTGGTTCTCGGTATGTATGTTAGGTGGTGCTAGATGTTGTTTTCGGAGCTATGGTATAAAGACCTTATTTTATGATTATAATGCAACTAAATGCAAAGGTGCAAGCGAGCTGGACAAGAATAGTGAAAATAGTCCTTGGAGAAGCGGAACAAGAGGGACAAAGGACAAACACGTTGTTCCCCTTCTCCATGGGTTATTTTCACCACCTTATTTAAGTTTCAGCTTGTACCATGCCTGCCTCTTGTTTCTTATAGAGTCGTAAAGCAAAGAAAACAGCAAAATACTATGTAGTAACTTTTAAGGCTATACAGGCGATTACTAGAGTTACAAACGTCTTCCAAATTGATTTTAAAAAATAAACAACGCATTGGCTATTGCTTATTCTCCGCAAAATCTAGCGCTAGCGGTCCAAATTGGATAGTTTTGAGAACTAGACGTCATTTCATTAAAAATTTATTTGATTTTTTGTTAATTTTTAGTGGAAAAATGGCGGACGAGAGAGCCCTTGTATAAATGGAGCTAAATGGCGCCAGTTACCAAGGACAGGCGCAATTTCCTGATTGACATTTCCTGAAAATACCTCTTAGCTTTTGAACAAATGAACGGTTAGATCTCACACTTTAGCTTATGGCTCAAACTGCTAGCGCTACACCTGGGCAGGTGATGAGCGTCCGGCAATGCGTCATAAATTATAAAATAAAAAAAAATAAAAAAAATGTGTGTTTTTTTTTAAGGGAGGGGGGAGGGGGGGGCGGGACTGTGCAAAGCGGGCAATCTCGGCCCCGGGATTGCAGCCTCGATGACCCGCACGTCCTAGGAGTCCCCTGATCACAATGACAATTTGCAGGATCGTGCACCCTGCTTGGTCGCTCCAGTGCAAGTGCGGCCAAAGGAAGGCCATCTTGCGACACAAAGAGTCGACCTTTTGGAGCGTTGCAGAGGCTGGGCGGCTGCGTGCTGAAGACACGTTTTCTGCTCGTTCGTCGTCATTCGCCAAAGAAGTTTCTTAAAACCTTTCTGTAAAAGGTGGGAATCGCCATTGAGCACATGTGGACATTTTCACGAAAACGCAGCACCAGAGGAAAAAGGCGCAACTCGTAGAACACAAGTCTTGCTGGTATCGTGTTGTAATCGAAGCCACCTTGGGAAGCCGTAGTGCTGCGTCTTTGTGCGTTCGCACGCTTAGATACCGATCAAGAATCGACGCCGTGGGGATTTGTTTCACGAGTGCAACGTGCGTGAAGACGGATGTGCCTCTGGAGCAGCGTTTTACTCTACTCTGATGAGTGCATTTGTAAGTTGTGGCACTCGCGGTCCACAAATGAGCTTGATTCAGTGACAACGGAAAAGGGGTATAGGGGGTACGGCGCGGCGGAAACGGCGGCGACAGTTTGCACACGACCATATAAGACGCGTGAAAAAAAAAATTCGATATTTTTATTTTATATTTTAGCGTTCGGAAACCTGTCTTGTCCCACACCGTTGCTCTATTTGTGCTGCCATGTGATCCATTCGAGCAGATCTGGAGCATAGCCATGGTTAATAGTGTATAAGAGGAAGCACTGTTTTTTGTTTCTTCCTTTATCGATATCAACTTGCCGGAACCGCTGGGTGATCCAGAAAACATCTACGCGCGACACATCATCAAAACGTTACCACGGCGTCGGTTCTTGATAGGTATTCGAGCGTGCGACGGCACACAGACGCAGCAGTTCGGCGTGCCTAAGGAAGCTCTGATCATTACGTGAGACCGGCGATACTTGCGTTCGACGAGTTGTGTTTTTTTTTGTCCGGTGATGCGTTTTTGTAAAACTTTCCACGTGCTCTCAAATAAAATTATCACTGTTCACTGAAGGTTTTAAAAACTTCTTTGGCCAAAGACGGCCAAAGAACAGAAAACGTGTCTTTACCCCGCTACTGCCCAGCCTCTGCAACGCTCCAGAAGGTCGACTTTCTCGGTCTCAAGATGGCCGGCCGGTGGCCGCATCTGCTGCGTGGGAAACCGCGATCCAGCAATTGTCATAGTGATCAGTGGAGGATATCAAATGCATAGGAAAATGTTGAATCTTTTCTAGGACAGCAAAACAGGCGTCGGAGAAATAAGTCGTAGACGAACCTTTTGCTTCGAACAGGTACCTTAGCTTCTTTTATGAGCTTCCTTTCAATATTCCTTCTTCTCCATCCTCCATGTTGCAAGGCTTTTTTTTCTGGTTCACGCTAGTTCACGTGCCAGAAAGTCTGAGTTCCGGTGCTGCTTGCGCTCACATTCGCATTTCTGTCTGCGAATCGGTCGGGGACGAACCGTTCGCTTTGAGACGACTCCATAAAACTCCTGAATAGCGCCGTTACCATAAAAGGACAACAAGCAACACATTTCATCTAAAACACAATTAACTAAGTTCTATTCACACTTCCGGTTTGAACATCACTCCCCCGAACATTCTCCCGGATTTCGCGCAGGTTGCTCGTGGGGCCTCCAGCCACAACATTTCATCGCAGCACCGTCCACCGAACGGTACAACCGAAATTACCCCCTATCACATGTGTCAAAGACATCCCGCCTTGCTGCCGGTAACAACAAACGGACTTAAAAAAACATACATTTTATTAACACACAAAAAAAGTATTTTCTTTCCGCTCTTCTCTTCACTCGCAGAAGCCAGCACTTCAATGTCGCCGAATCTAGCGTGAGCAAAAGCTTGCTGATAGAAATGCCTAGTGACACGATTCTGATTCTCTCCTTCAAAACCTTTTTCGTAGTTTTATCATGCTTAACACCACAGTGCTCACCCAAGCAGCCTAAATATTTGTGTTCAACGCTTTCAGAGTTTGTGGAGTTATTTGTAGAGCCCTCATGCGATCAAATGAGCCTTCAATAAAGCAACGTTTTGTTCGCCCAATATAGAAGAAACCACTATTCATTGGAATATTATGAACAGTATCGACCTGAGGCATTCTAGAGGGATATCCATGTGCTGTGTCTGACTACCCCCGAATATGTGTGACTTAAACCTTTTCACCTAATCCGCTTCTTTGTCTTTAAGTGGACCAAGTTCGCATTATGAAATTATTTTTATATAATTTAATTTTTACTATCTTTAAATGACCCATCACTGAAGTTACCAAAAGCTTTCATGCTCAGATCGTCAATTTTTTCCGAAGTTGGTACCAGCTGATACTTCTTAACTACTTTTTTTATTCTAAAGTGCCGATAGTTTTCAATGGGGTTCCAGTGTTTTAAGGAATATGGCTCCCAAAGTAAAGGGACCGTTTCCTTCTTACTGCTTATTTGGAGAATGAAGCAATATAGACAGATCAAATTCTTTATTATTAGGGCAGAAACAGTGGAAGTACTTCCCATGTTAAAGGGTAGGTGAAGAGGTTATTCAGAAAAAGAGAGTTAGAGCTGGATTCAATAGTATTTTTATTCCGTAAATCTGAATATCATGTTCCTATTCCACGAAGATGTAACGAAACGAGAGAAAACTTGAAAACCTCTAACCAGTCGTTACGTCATACCCAGATATTTCGTCCGCCAAGCGCGTATCACTCGTATGGGCAGCGTGTGCTATTGCAAGCTTGCCAGGCATATTCCCCCCACTGACAGCAGTCGTTATGTCTTTTTCAGGAGTTTTGAAAATAGCAAGAGTTCGCGTTCTTGCTTTTGTTAAGTTCTGAATATGCGCGAGAGCGGAAATTCTGAAAACTTTCGATATGGCGTCAGGCTGCGGGATGGAGGGCTTGAGCGACATTTTACAAGCAATTTTCGGCGGCCTCCTTGCACAAAATTGAAAAATAATCTCAATTTTTGAAATCCTTGAAGAAAAATGAAGACGAGTTAAGTGTTTTACCTCAAGTACAAAACCGACTTAGTTCCTTTTCAAACGGTAACGATTATCATTACATTAACAAGGTGTCCACATTACCACCCAGCTTTTCGAGTGTTCTGCAAAAGCAAAAGTGAAAATAAAAAGGTAATTTATAGCACGTGAATACTGTTCGTCGCAAGTCATGCCACGCCTATCGCATTTCGGTCGGAGACATGTCCTGAAAAATGATGGCTTTCTTCTGATCACAAGCGGATGTCAGCTTCCAGTAGTGAATTCCTGCTTGATGCACCAGCGGAACTCCGACACGCTCCGCCACCATCCCTGTCAGGTAGGCATCGTCACTCCTGACGGGTGCGACGTGTCCAGTTCCTTTGTATAAGCTCTTCAGCGTAGCGCTGCCTAAACACGTCATTGGCCCAGCTATGTAATCGGGTGCCACAGGTCTCGGGAAGTCCTTTTCTGAATATGAATTCTTGTTACTAGGCTCTCTTTCGATTTTTAGTTTATGCACTAAGAGTCCGTAAATTACGTTTTGGGGTTTCAGGACTATAGCTTGGAAGAAGTTGGGAATGTTCAAAACGCCATCGTCATCCATCCTGATGAGGAACTTTATGTGAGTACAGTACTGTAGTGTCCAGTGCATCATCATGACAATTTTGACAGTCATGTTGTGGTATGTGTCTTGGAAATCTCCTTGTATCAGGTCACCGTGTTTTGATGATTCCGAAAGAAGGACAGATTGAACCTCTGAGTCTTGAGGTTGTCCCAAAAGAAATGCAATCCGAACACCAGAAAACTGGTTTAACTCACCTCCCCAGGTTTCACGAATAACCCGGCGGTGTTCGAAATGATTGGTTGCTGAAGCGATCAAGAAAAGGTAGTCTAAGGAACTTAAATTTGCTCGGCAAAGGTAGACCGGATTCATGGTATAATTGGGAGGCTCATTGTAGATTCGGATATCAGGCAACTCCTCCTCAGTGACCGGTGTTTCCTCTGACCAACGCAAAGGTGAGTCGTATTCTTGAAGAAATGGTAAATAATCAAAGCCCATGTAAGTCATCACAAGTGCCAGGGCGAGGATTGCGATGGCGTTCATTATTTTGGAACGACGCTGACGCAGAATAGGCATCTTTATGGAAATCTGAAAATAGAAAAAAAAAACTTGATACAAACTGCAATTTACTTTTAAAGAATAACGTAAAATAACTAGTATACCAACAACACAGATTGAGAACGTATACACAGTTTGTCACAGAAATTGCGAGCGCTGTTCTGCTCCATGTTTCTTTAGGTCGGACGCTATCCTGTACAGTGACTGCTGAGTGCTCGGCAGCACCACAGATGCACACACAGTGGAATGTTTTTTTTTTATTTCATAAGCCTGGAATTCGCGCGTTTATCACTAAGCAACAAGCTTAACCCTTTGGTGCCCAGCGTTTTACAGGAGCAAACAGCTCTAGCCTGATTTATTTTCTCCCGCGCAACGTGTGCCTAAATACTCATATTGCCCTTCTTCCATGGGCGATGAATCCTGCACTAAAGAAGCAAAACACGACTATACTGAAGTTCTAAATAAATGTGCCAGCTCGCAGATTTTTTTCTTTTTAGACAGCAAAAAAATAAACCCTTTGTTTAATGTTTTAATAATAATATTACATATAATAATATAAACAACAATGATCTGCGGGTTATACTCTAGTAATAATACATGAAACTAAATGTAGCTATAGCATGTATTCTGCCATTGGATCGACATACATAATGCAGCACGAATGGATACGTAAACACGAATTTAAGGTTCTAAAACATTATCGATGTTAAACTTTGAAATTCCAAATTTATTAGAACAACTCTGTGCCGAGGACACCGCAAAGTAAACGTTTACTATGAAGCTTGACTAGGTTCGGAGTTCCTGCACCTACAAAACACAATAAAATAAATAAATAAAACAACAAAACTATCAACAAAACACAATAAGCAAACAACATTTTTTTTGTTATAAAATGAATATTAATGCGGCTGAAGACGAAGTTGCTATGCAATCTCGGCAAGTTATGAACAGGCGATTAAAGTGAATAATTAGCACCGGAATAGGGAACGATCCAGAATGTTCGAGCTCTGTTGACGCCTTGAGACGTACGCGCTGAAAATTGTGACCCATAGAAGTTGCATACCACAAAAATTTTAGGAGTTGCGATTCAATTCATGCCGAACAAACCGGTGTTACTGCTATTAAAAAAGTAGAACCGAACGAAAGCTACTGTAGACAAGCAAAAAATGCGAGAAAGGATATTTCAGCTATCTATATTTAGGGACATTTTCATCTAGCAGTGCAATGAAAAACGTGTCGCTAGTATGCAGAGTTAGAGGAGTAGACAAGAAGTCGATATTTAGTAAGAGGTGGAGCTTAGTCTATGCCCTCGGCTCTGATTGAACTGCTTCTTTTATTAAAGCAACACACGAGCAAACGTCTATTTTTCAGCATGTAAACGTTGAAGACTATGTCAAAGCGATCCATTATTAGAAAACATGCAAGATTAACAATTTTACATCTTCTCATAAACTCTGCCATATAGAGGATAATAAATGTATGGTAAACTGCATAGTCCTTTTTTATGTTCAAAGGTAAAAAAAATTAAAGGTCGCACAATGGTTATGTACATGGGTTCCTTAACTGGCGCTTTCATCTAGATACACAGGACAGCTTACTAAACCCTGTTCGATAGTTTTTCTTCATCTAAATGTCAAGGATGGGATATTGGCATTGCTTTTAAGAAATTAACAACCCTCACGGTATGCTGAATTAATAAATTAACAACCCTCACGGTATGCTGGAATGATTAAGAAAAATGCAAGGCCAGTCATTTTCGCGCGTTTAATATTGCGCAGAATAGGTAATTTGTACGACTGAATCATTGGAGCCAAACTGACTTCACTCGAGACTTTTTCGATATCTTAGGGTACAAACAGAGCTCGCTATTCACAAAATATATGTTATTAATGAACCAATAACAATCACAAACTGGGCCCTCGTCGTTACAGGGTAATAAATATTTAGCTTTATTGTATACTACAAAGGGGTCAGGATAATTTCATGTAAAATATTTGACTGATGAGTTTTCGAGGATTTTGGTGGTGATATTTCGTCCGAAATTAGGGTCTGATAAATTGTGTTTCTTTTTTAACAGTTTCGTTTATTATCTATCCGAAAATCCCAAATAAAAACGTAAACTATATATTCTGTGACAGGTTAAGAGTTCAAAGAATTCGCTTCCCACCTTGTTTTACTTCCGCAGAGCGAACGGCGAAGAAGAGGTCGCCTCCTCTCAAGTGTTCACTCTGCTTAAGTGGAAAATGGTGGGAGGAGCTTTCCTGAACTTTTTACATGGTACCGAATGTAAAGTTTATCTCTGTGCTTGAGGCGTAGCCGATCTGTAAATATTTAAAAGAAAGGACATATTTGTTTTAAATATCAAACAAACTGTGATGCTACGGTAAATTTGTGATATGATATTCAATATTTGTCCATTTATGTTTGCCAAGCTATCCTCTTACCGATTTGCACGGTGCATATAGGTCTAAAGGGCTCTGATTATATTGTCAGTACATTTTGGATATTTCAATACATGCGAATTTACGCCAGATATTGATTTTGGTTACATTCTTTAGCTGGTAATATTCCACAATCCTGCCGGTATTTGAGTAACCATCCGCACAACATTTGGCTCCAACGTTTCTCTTCCAGAAATGATACGCAAAGAAAAGCATTCTCAACTTCAAACATAACGTCTTTCTCGGGTTAAGGAACAATTATTGATATTGTTGAAAGTGATGACCTGTAATAGCAAAATCTCAATGAATTCACCGCTTCAAACTTTACGCCACTGTGTTTTCTGTTGCTTTTCAAATGCACAAGGTGGTCGGACGATAAACCTTTGCAACATTTATTCCAACGAACTGATTGAGGCTTTTGCAAGCTTCAATGATACGCAATATAAAAATACTTAGGTTGGTTAACTTTAACCAATAAAGCTGAATAACTTAATAAATCATGACATCTAAATAAGTTAGTATTTTGAAAATACTAACGAAAAGAATAAAAAAAGAGAAATTAGAAATATAATTACCAACAATTTATGTAATATATTTTTTTTAATTTTTGACTTATCAGGCACATTAAATTCAGGAGTGTATTGCCAGTACTCAAAATATGGTTCATCAATTGTTCGAAGTAGGAGTACTTGTATATTCGTCTTTGAGCTATTCAATCGCCAAAATAGGCTGCTTAGAGCTCGCCATAACGAAAGTTAGCGAAATAAAACGCCAAGAGCTACACACCCGAGTAGGCCTCAAAGTATGGCATCTATTTCTATGACCTCGTGACTTTTGGATAAAGTGACAATGTCCGATCGGATCGCAATGAAACTCTATCACTGTCGCTGCAGAGGTTGACGTCGCTTCCAAAGTGGGCTTGTGTCGCTCTTGTGGGTACCTCGGTAGCTTCCTGACTTGAATTTTACTTAGAACAACGCGGAAGACCACCAACTTACTACAATTTTGACAACACATCTAAAATTAAAGACTGCCAACTGAGGCAAATATTTACAGAAAAATTTAGCAGTAAGTTTTAGGATATTGGGTTGCTTACTATCATTCTACTTATTTATCATAACGTCGGCCGTGATAAATGATCGCACCTAAAAAAATGCCATCCTTCATGTGAACTCATTGGTAAACCAGCATAAAGAAGAAAAAGGAGGCACACACAATAATGACCAGCACTTGCAGTCGCGTATTTAACACAAAGGAATGCTCACTCAATTGAAAAGATTTCAACTTCCATGCTTTTGCGTCTATTAAACTAAAAACTAAAATGCATGGGCTACTTTTATCAGAGTATCTTACCTTCAAGCAGAGTTGCCAGTAAGTGTTCGGTGATAATCGTTTCGTGGCGTGACAAAAAACCGAGCTGTGGGAAATATTAGCTCTGCAGCCTACGTTTGCAAACGGCGGAACACATGCACTGCGACAACTTCATTCGTGAAATCTGAACATCCCAGGTTTTCACACCTGGTGAAAGAACGATAGCGTTGTCAGCTGCAGCTTGGGCTTGGTTCTAAAGCGTTTTGCTCTGGGATTAAAAACTACGAATAAAGGACGTTTGACCTCTTTTCAAGTCCTTTATCTAGCCGCATTTTCGTGAAAAACTATCACCATCACTTGGATGGGAGAGGAAGTTCTTGCGGCCTCTGATGAGCTTGTCCCGGGTGCTCCTACATCTGCTAGTGGATTTCAATGCTTGTGCCCCGGCATAAGCTCCTGATATTTTTAATGAAAGCACAACTTGTCGATTGCCACAAACTTCGAGGAGCAAATAAACTTAAATTCTGCCTGCGTCTAGTATCTCTCCACCGCGCCACATGGGCTGTAGCTGACAGTTCACCTCTTTTAGTTTCCCTCAGTATTCGACATTAAGGTGTTTTTTCCTTGTTTAGAACATGGAAAGAAAACTTCGTAAGAAATCGTTTATTTTCAAATACGTTTCTTCCGCCCTTTTTTCAGTTCAGTTAAAATATATTTATTGACAGGATGGCTCGAGGCCTTAGGGGCTAGGAATAATGGGTTAAATTGTTCTTCTCTCCAAGCGTCCTTTCAAACACCAGAACAGCGTATGTCAGCACAACCGCGGTTTGGTCGACATTGTAAGAATCCAAATGATGTATATATAAACTTATATACACTCCTCCGCCAGCAGAGTGTGTACCATTGCAGGACCTCTGGCGCGCAGCCCGATGCCCAACATCCCTGAGTGGTGGACGACTTTCAGCATGAGCCGGCTAAGGCGTATGCCGTACGTCCCATATTACAGTTTCCACATGCCAATACTAGTTGTGGTGCATGGTGAGTCTGCATAAGAGGGGGCGATGTGGGTTAGTTGGTTCATACTGACGAAAAGGCAAACAGCGCACAAAAAACGAGGACAGAGGAAGTTCACACAGGACAAGCGCTGCAGAGTCTGCAGAGGGTGATAGTAATTATTAAATGTCTTATTTAGGCCTCGCAAGTACTTTTAAGGTCTACACAAAATTAAACATTCATTATTCAGAAATAAATTAGAGATAAATGCTGCTGTTAATGTATTGTCTTCATTGAATGACGACGCTTTTTCGATTGCATTAGCGGACGAACCATTTGCGAACAATATTGTAGCTCTCTGGGTGTGAGAGTCACTTTATACCTGCCTGTTAGGGTTTCTCACGGTGAGCGAAAGCGGACTTAAATTTTAATTTTGCGCAACTGAAGATAAGGAACGCCCGCACGGCTTTGACTGTAAATTCTAAGCAGTGTGGATGAAGATTTTGATTCAGGTTGCTAAACTTAGGATTACTTGAAATACTCACCAAGCAGAATGTAATTAAATATAAAAAATATCAGATTAAGTTTTGAAAGTGTGGTCACCGGGAAACATGTTTTGAGAATGAGATCAAACAAAGTAATAATAACAAATTAGAAAAAATTTCCTGGAGTCTAAATGTTGGGAAACTTTTGCCACCTGCTTTGCGTCGCTTGCAAGCGACACACAGCAGGTGGCCGAGAAAATAGTACAAGACTTGCGAAGTGCCAAGAAGTAGGTCGCTCATCCCGGCTTCCGCTGGTCTGACAGATAAAACACATGCCAAGCCACTTTTATAATCCAGCAAAACGAGGCTGCCATTTTGAAAAAAATAAAATCATCTAATACAAGTACAAGGAAACAAAGAAAATAAAAATGAACGACATAATAATACTTTATTTCCTCTCCAGGGAGCGGAGGGGCAAGGACAAAAAGCTGCATACAGCAACTTGACGAGGTCCCTGCCCCGATACAAACGGCAGAAAGAGTAGTGATGACATGTTCTATAATCCCTCATTTAGAAAAATAATAAAACAACAAAAACAAAACTACAGGCATACAATAAAAAATTAAGCAGTGGTCAACCAAAAAACGTGTGGGTCAAAATTTGTTAGTCAGAGCTAGTGAAAGTCATAAACAGGGACATTATATGGAACTTGGTGACAACTTCAGGTATGACGTGATATTGAATCAATTCGTTTAGTAAGTGAGGTGAGATTGTGTCTTGTTGATTGATGTCCATATGATGTACGAGATGTCGGCACAAACCATGGTTCTGCATGTCGTGTATTATGACTTGTGAGATGCTTGTTTAGATTAAAAAATTCAATTATAAAGGTGTTTGCGAGTAGAGCAGATCTGTAAAGGCATGTGAGTCTGAGTTTGTAAAGGAAAGATATATTTAGAATGTTTAACTGCTGAAAACAATTAGCCGTGCTCTCATTCCATGCGAGATTTGCGAACGCTGGGGCGAAAACTGACTGCGGCTCGCCACGCGGAGCCCCTTTTGTACACGCGTGGGCTTCTCGAACAATCGGCGTAGAAGGTTCGCGCATAGAACATTCTAACCTCGAACATGCAACAGAGTTCTCGAATTTACCAGAACATTACATTAGATGTCACCAAAAAGGCGTCCCCGCGGCCAGGAATCGAACCCTGGCTTTTCGCGTGGGAGGCAGGCGCTATAACCGTTAGGCCACGCGCTCGCTGCCTACTTTGCAAGCTTCGCGCGCGGCATTACTCCCCCTTTAAAAAGTGCATCGCCCCGATGCAGCACAAAACAAAATAAAGGAAACAAACAAACAAACAAAAATAACGGTAAAATAGTCATCTGGAACACATAAGGTCCACAGTCCTATCGAGCGTAGTACGGCTTCATGCGCACGACGTGGACGACTTCTGGTCGTGGAGGGCGGCGTGATGAAGTCCGTGTTCCGTCGGGCATCACCTCGTAGTTCAGATCCCCGAGTCGACGAAGCACTTTGTAGGGTCCGAAATACCGTTTCAGGAGTTTCTCGCTGAGACCACGGCGACGAATGGGAGTCCAGACCCATACCCTGTCTCCGGGCTGGAAGTGGACGTCCCGACGGCGAAGGTTGTAGCGGCCAGTGTCGATTCGTTGTTGGGCTTGAATCCGGAGTCTGGCGAGCTGACGGACTTCTTCTGCCCGTTGGGCAACCACCTGGGCGTCGTCGCTTCCGTCGACAGCCGGTTCGTGGGGTAACATCGCGTCCAGCATTGTCGTTACTTTGCGACCATGAACCAGTTGGAAGGGTGTCACCCCGGTGGTCTCTTGCACGGCCGTGTTGTAGGCAAATGTGACGTACGGCAACACCTCGTCCCATGTCTTGTGCTCCACGTCGACGTACATAGAGATCATGTCGGCGATGGTCTTGTTAAGTCTCTCCGTCAGCCCGTTGGTCTGGGGGTGGTACGCAGTGGTGCGCCGATGGCTGGTGTGGCTGAGACGAAGGATTTCTTGCGTCAGCTGGGCCATGAACGATGATCCTCGGTCTGAGATCAGAACTTCGGGGGCGCCGTGCCGGAGGACGATGGACTCGATAAAAAACTTGGCGACTTCCACAGCAGTCCCTGCAGGAAGTGCTTTCGTTTCGGCGTAACGCGTGAGATAGTCTGTGGCGACGATAATCCATCTGTTTCCTTGCGTCGATGGTGGGAAAGGACCAAGCAGATCCATTCCGATCTGCTGGAACGGTGCACTCGGGGGAGCAATCGGCTGCAGGAGACCTGCCGGCTTCGTCGGCGGTTTCTTGCGTCGCTGGCACTCGTGGCACGACCGTGTATAGAAGTGAACGGTCTTCGGCAGCTTGGGCCAATAATACCTTTCACGAATTCGGGCCAGCGTACGGCTGTAACCAAGGTGTCCGGACGTCGGGTCGTCGTGGCAGGCTTGGAAGATCTCCGGTCTGAGGTCGGTAGGGATTACCAGCAGCCACGGCGTGCTGTTGTCTCCGAAGTTCTCCTTGTAAAGTACACCTTGTCGGAGGACGAAAGTCGGCAGGGCTCTCGAGAAGACACGGGGTACAGTACCCCTCGTCCTTCGAGGTGCTCGATTAGCGCGCGCAACTCAGGATCGTCTCTTTGACGTCGCGCCATGTCGTCCGTGTTCACTGCGCCTAGGAAACACTCGTCGTCATCGTCGTCGCTGCTACCGGGAGATGTCTCGAGAGGGGCTCTGGACAGGCAATCGGCGTCGCTGTGCTTGCGGCCTGACTTGTAGACTACAGTCATGTTGAACTCCTGCAGTCGGAGACTCCATCGAGCGAGACGTCCTGACGGGTCCTTTAAGTTCGCAAGCCAGCAGAGCGAGTGGTGGTCCGTGACAACGCGGAAAGGGCTCCCGTACAAGTACGGGCGAAACTTCGTGATTGCCCAGACGACCGCAAGACATTCCTTTTCAGTCGTGGAGTAATTTCTCTCCGCTTTGGACAGTGTTCGACTTGCGTAGGCGATGACTCGCTCGGTGCCTTCTTGCACTTGAACCAGTACCGCGCCAAGTCCTTCGTTACTTGCGTCCGTATGAATCTCGGTTTCCGCGTTTTGATCGAAGTGTCCAAGAACAGGAGGAGTCTGGAGTCGTTGCTTCAGCTCGTCGAATGCGTGCTGCTGCTCCTCGGCCCATTCGAACTTCTCGGCGTCCTTCGTGAGTTTAGTGAGCGGTGCGGAAATCCTTGCGAAATCCCGAACGAAGCGTCGATAGTAGGCACAAAGACCAAGGAATCTTCGTACTGCCTTCTTGTCTGTGGGCGCCGCAAATGCCGCGACGGCGTGAGTCTTCTCGGGGTCTGGACGAACGCCTTCGTTACTAACCACGTGACCTAGGAATTTCAGTTCATCATAGGCGAACCGGCACTTTGACGGCTTGAGGGTGAGTCCGGCGGTCTTTATGGCTTGGAGAACAGCTCGGAGACGTCGCAAGTGCTCGTCGAAGTCACCTGAAAACACTACGACGTCGTCAAGGTAGACGAGACAGCTCTGCCACTTCAGTCCTGCCAGTACAGTGTCCATGACACGCTGGAAAGTGGCTGGCGCCGTGCATAGGCCGAAGGGCATCACCTTGAACTCGTACAGTCCATCCGGCGTGACGAAAGCTGTCTTCTCTCGGTCCCGCTCATCGACTTCGATCTGCCAGTAGCCGCTCTTCAGGTCCATCGATGAAAAGTATCGAGAGTGGCGCAGCCGGTCTAACGTGTCGTCAATGCGGGGGAGTGGATAGACGTCTTTCTTCGTCACCGCGTTCAGCTGCCGGTAGTCCACGCAGAACCTAAGCGTTCCGTCCTTCTTCTTGACAAGCACGACTGGAGAGGCCCACGGACTGCTTGAAGGCTGGATGATGTCGTCGTTCAGCATTTCTTGCACTTGCTCTTGAATGACCTCCCTTTCTTTTACGGAGACTCTGTACGGCGATCGGTGCACAGGGAGCGCGTCGTCCTCGGTAACGATGCGATGCTTCGCAACGGCGGTTTGGCGCACCTTCGATGACTTCGCGAAGCAGTCGCTGTATTCGGCGAGGAGGTCAGTCAGCTGTCGTCGTTTCGGGCCTGGAAGCTTCGGGTCGATGTCGAGCTGCGCTGGCGGTGCAATGTCTTGCTGAGGTGGCGATGATTCGTCAGCGATCGCGGCGATTTCGGCGGAGTTTTGAAGTTCCTCGACGTGGCCCACAGCGGCACCTCTCGTGAGGTGTTGTGTTTCTTGTCGGAAGTTCGTCACGAGCACCACGGTGCGTCCATCCTGAAGTTCGGCCACTCCTCTTGCAACGCCGATTCCTCTCCCCAGGAGCAATTGAAGGTTGCCTTCCAGGACAACTTCGCCGCAGGTAGCTGTATTGGTCACGACGGGTACGAAAACACTTGATCGCGGCGGCAGGTTCACGTGGTCGGCGGCGACTCGGACGGCGGCTGACGCTGTTTGGGGTTTCTCTGAAGGCGGAACAGGCTTCCGTAGCGTCAATCTGTTCTCACCCAGGTCGATGACGGCGCCGTATTCACACAGAAAGTCCATGCCGAGAATGACATCTCTAGAGCAGTCTTGTAGAACGACGAATTTCACAGGGCACGTTTCGCCGTGAATTTCGACGCGAGCAGTGCAACTTCCGACAGGCGTGATGAGGTGTCCTCCGGCGGTTCGAATTTGTGGTCCTCCCCAGGGCGTCGTAACTTTTCGCAGGCGGCGAGAGAGCCTCCCACTCATGACTGAGTAGTCTGCTCCGGTGTCCACGAGTGCCGATGCGTCGTGGCCGTCGATAATAACGTTTAGGTTGTTGGACACCGATGCAAGAGCGTCGTTGTGATGTGTAGCGTCGGGAGAGTGGGAGCGCTCCGTCGTTCTTGGAGGCTCTTTACGTCGGTCGTCTTCGGCAACTCCACCTCCAGGGGTTGCCGCGCCTAGTTTCCCCGGCGAGGAGCGATGGGCGACAGGCTTTCACGTCGGGGTCGGTGCATCGGCGAAGCTGGACGTCGCGGCGACGGCGACCGGAACTCTCGGCGGGACGCAGGCTCGGGGGACTGGGGTCGTCGCAGGTACTCGTCGATCTCGCTGGGACGTTCACCATGACGGGGGCGCGGGTCGTTCGGGTGGAACCCGCGCAGCCCGAGTCGTCGGTATGGGCATCGGCGGTACACATGGTCAGCTTCCCCGCAGTGGTAACACAGCGGGCGTAGGTCGGCCGTCCTCCAAACGTCGGTCTTCCTCGCACCCCGCTGCTCTGGGCGTGGAGCATACTTCGGCGCCGGTGCCTCACGTCTGGAAGCTGGCTGGTAGTGTCCTGTGACGGGAGGTTCTCTCTTGGCGGCGGCGGCGTAGGTCAGGACCGGCTGTTCGGGGGCTACTGCGACGGAGACCTCTGGCAAGAGGGCCCGGTGTACCTCCTCGCGAACAGCCTCGGCGATTGAAACAGCGGCAGGTCGTTCTGGAGAAGGGAGCAACCGCTTCAGTTCTTCTCGAACCACATCCCGAATGACCTCCCGAAGGTTCTCGATGCCAACTTCGCCGAGGTCAGGGAGGGAAGATGGAAGGGATGAGGTGGCAGCTACGCCGGCGAGTCTCTGATAATGACCCGCCCTGGCCGACAGCGCTCGTTCAATGTTAGTTGCCTCAGCAACAAATTCATCCACGGTCGCCGGTGGGTTGCGAACGAGACCGCCAAAAATCTCGCTTTTCACGCCTCTCATGAGGACGCGTAGCTTCTTGTCTTCGGCGGCTCCAGGGTCGGCACGGGCGCACAGGCGCAGGACATCTTCAGTGAAGCTTGTCACGCTCTCGTTCAGACCTTGGCATCTTCTTTGAAGGATGTCCTCGGCTCGTTGACGTCGGTGTTGGTTTCTGAAGGTGCGCTTTAGTTCCTCCACGCATGTCTCCCACGTCGTAAGGGCAGCCTCGTGGTTCTCAAACCATTGTCTTGCCGTTCCCTCCAGTGCGAAGTAAATGTTTTGGAGGCGCTGTTCTGCCGTCCACGCGTTGTAGCGGGCCACACGTTCGTAGTGCTGCAGCCAGTCTTCTATATCCTCGTAGATTTCACCGTGGAATGGCGTCGGCACACGGGGAACCACAGGCAGGAAGATGTAGGACGGTGCTGCTTGGGGTTTTCCGTCGACTGGGCCGTGGAGTTCATCGTCGGCTTCGGTAGCTGCTTAGTCTTGGGCGGCAGAAGTCCGAATTCCGGGTGTAGGCCTTGGGTGCGACGACTGAGCCGGATCTCGGTGGTGCTTTCGTTGGTTCTTCGTGGGCTTGGCGTCGGACTTGCACTGCGGGCCCTTGGAGGGGTACGCGGCAGGGGCATGCGGTACCCCGCACCTCCACCAAAATGTCACGAATGGACAGGCGAGGAAACAAAAGAATAACTGGAAAACTGAAACGTTTAATGGGGGCGAACTTGTGCCCAAAAATAAAAAGGAAACAGTAGATAACAGCAGAGCGTCGCGGGCGTCGAAATCGGCGAAAGAGCAGAATCGAACGCTGGGGCGAAACTGACTGCGGCTCGCCACGCGGAGCCCCTTTTGTACACGCGTGGGCTTCTCGAACAATCGGCGTAGAAGGTTCGCGCATAGAACATTCTAACCTCGAACATGCAACAGAGTTCTCGAATTTACCAGAACATTACATTAGATGTCACCAAAAAGGCGTCCCCGCGGCCAGGAATCGAACCCTGGCTTTTCGCGTGGGAGGCAGGCGCTATAACCGTTAGGCCACGCGCTCGCTGCCTACTTTGCAAGCTT
>JAZHYW010014604.1:0-35067 GCA_037355805.1 Ixodes ricinus
CGCATCACACTTCTTAACTTGTAACCGACTATAGTTCACGGCCACTCAGCCAGGACCTACGACGCGTCGCAGAGGAGGAGTTGACGTTTGCTTGTTTTGTCATTCTAATTTGCCTAGAACTTTTAAATTAAAGTGAAATTTGAGAAAATAAAAAGTTTCATTAAGTTACCACGTTCAGTGCGCTCGGGTTCGGTTTGCAACGAAAACGTCAGTAAGCTGTTGCAAGGGGTCCGCAAACGCTATTTTCAAGAGAAAAAGGCGGCTCGGAACAACAACTCGGAGACATCCGCGCGAAACTGGATGGTCTAATTGACACTGAGTCCTGGAAGTGCGGGACGTTCTCCCCGTCCATGCGACGACAGCACAGGCAGTTGATTGTATCATTTGACTATGTATCTGGCTTCTTTAGCCGCAGGCTATGCTCTGCGTTCTCTTGTGTCCCAAAGTTTAGGGAAACAATTATATTGAGCCGGAACCAGAACGAAATGACAAGTGCGTTAGCGCCCATCGATTACCCTCACGTTTCGGAAGTGGCATATTTACAGCACTTGATAGGCCCAGCTAGTAAGAAATGTGTCTTTTTTTACTAGTCCTCGTCTTTTTTAGCGCTTTAAATCGTCGCTAACTTCCAAATTGCCTCCATGCTCCCTCTAAATCCGTTTAGCTGGAAGTGCGTGCACCAGGTCGCGAAAAAGGTACTACCGGTACATCGGTATTGCAACTTTCGGTTCTGGAGAATGGTAAATTAGATCTCGCGAATACTGGCAATATGGGATACTTTTGCATGCACTATTAATTCCCAATTTAGAAGTATGCTGTTAAAAGGTTTAACGTCACTTTTTTAACATTAGATAGGCGGCGCAAACCGCCACCAGATTAAAAAGGATCAGTTCCATTCATCATCCACCCATCCTTCAGGTGGAAATGGACCTCGGGAGTAGAGGGCCGTACTGCTCGTGGCGAGCAGTGTATATAAGCATTAACGGCAACTGGGTTAACCTATACTTGATGAAAATCTTTTCTGGCAATAAAGCCCATGGGCTTCAATCGCTACGGGTACGGGTACCCATGTGCTCGGTACCCATGTGCTCTACGCACATTGAGCGCCGATCACAGCAGTGCTCGCGCGGTCTTCACTTCGTTGGGAATGCCAGAAATTATTTTTCCCGCGTATAAACGATTGCAAATAAGCCATGTGGCTGCCGCTGCCATGTACTTGATTGTGTAAGCAAGTACGTGCGCGCAAGCCTGCCTGAGCTATACCTTACACGCGCAAGCTGCGCCTGCTTGCACGCATGGGGCATCAGTCGGGAACCCCCATTAGTGATGTGCGCGGCCAAAAGCGTCGCTGTGGTCAGCTTTCCACGATTGGCCAAACCATGGCCATATGAGCACTGTCAGATTGTCAACTTTGACGGTGTTAGTTTCGGATTGCGATGGCTCCTAGCTTCTACTGTGCTTTTTAAACACACCATCGAACTCGTCGTCGCACCCGATGGTAAGTAGCCAGAATAACAACTGGTGACGTCACGGCGAGGCAAATACCAGTCGTGACGTCACGGAGGGAAACCATAAGAGGGCGCCACCGAAACATCTCGGCGCTAATAGGCGACGCGAGCGATCGAAAGTATCGCTGTGATCGGCTTTCCACGATTGGCCGAGTGGCGACTATGACCTCAGCAAAGATTTCTCATCGACGGGAACAAGAGTAATATGATAACTTCAATTTTGACGGTGTTGGCAATGTTGTTTTCAGAGTGCAATGATTTCAAGCTTCCACCGTGCTCATTAGCAAGCACCACCGACATCACGAGAGGTAACCATAAGAGGGCGCCCCCGAAACATCTCACTGCCAATAGTAAAGTGAATTCTAGTCTAAAGGAGGCTGGCGGCAGTGCACGAGACAGCTTGTGGATACCAGCACCGGCAACCTAAGAAAACACGAAGGTGCACATCATTGTGGCTGGGCTGACGGCGAGCGGAGCCAAAATTTTACTCCCACTTTATGCAGCCGTTTATAAGCTGTTTACGCATTTATTGAGCATTGCTACTATAGTAAAATAAAGCGGGGTAATAAAAAGACGCAACGTCACGCGTTCCGCCATGTGTGCGTGTTTTCTGCGTCGGTCAAGAGGCTGGAGACAAAATGGTTGTCACTGTCAGAAAATGCGGCCCCTGTCCTCCCAGAGGATATCGCCCTCTACCAAGGAGCAACCAGCAAGCAACACTGAAACTCTCTAGACTGGTGAGATCGGTCTAGCAAGCTACGCTTTTGCTCACCCACGTCAACGAGAGCAGCGCATTTGGTCGCGCTCGTGGGCCCCAAACAGTCATAAACTTTTAGTTAAAAACAATATCAGGAATGAGCGGTTCCATGACAGAAACGCTTTGTCCAAAGAGGACGCGGGGTCCCATCCCGCCGCCGAGCGTTCCTCCTTCCAACGCGTCAGCAAAGGGTCTCCCGACGGTCTCCCCAAAACCGATCACGGCCAGCGGGGAGGATGACGGCGCCCTCTCGATCTGATGAACGCGGCAGCACCCCGACCCAACAAAGGTTCGGCACCGCCCCAGGACTCCCGCCGTCACGTACGTCCGCCATTGGCCAATTCCCCGTAGAAGACAAGGCCTGCGTGTGACGTCATTGCTCCCCGCCCCAAGCTACAAGCACGCCGAAGCTGGACAATAAAGAGTCACCGCGAAGAGGCCGTCCGTCTTGGCGACACCGTTTGACGATAACTTGGTGAACTGTGGAGGCTATGGCCTCTGCAACCCGATGAGAGTGTTGGGGCGAGGCACGTAGCAACGCGTCACGGCAGCGTATGTGCCACAGCGCGAAATGCTAGCTCCGGAGAAATCGGCTGTCGTCTGCTATCCAAGGGTCGTCTGTTGCGAAACCAACTTCCGATGAACGTCTACCGCCGCAACATTGCCGTCCGCTAGAGTAGCGAACTCTTTAGGAACACCTAATGAGACAGCCATACTCTCTCAATTTACCCGCGAATCTGTCGGCGGGTGTTAACGTGTCAGGGGCCCGAAGTGGCAGCGATGAGTTTGAGCGCGAAGCGTTTGATTACGCGGCTGCTATCACCGACGGCCACGGTGCTGAAAGGAGGAAGAAATGGTGAGCAAATACAAATGTGGCGTCACCTTTTTTGTTTTTTTAGATAAAATTTAAACTTTTAGTGCCGTGATTTTTTTGTCTTATGCTGTTGACCGAGGTAGATTTGCGCCAATTTAATTGCCGTTAAAATTTAAGAAAAAAGCCGAGAGCAACTTTTGTTCGCGGACGGCGCTGTTACTCTGGCGGTAACGGGGCCTCCGTGGCCTCGACCATGAAGCGTTATCACGTGCCTTGCTCCGCTTGGGTCCACCAGTGATGACGTTTTGGCGGGAAACCGGCAGAGGCCTTCTCTCCTGCGTGGTATTGCATTGGCCCGTCCCCAGCAGCGTGATTCATGCCCCGCGGCCGAACCTCGAGCTCGCCGGCGACGACAATGCCGCCCACGACGGGGCCGTGGCGGGGGTGCGCTCGAGAAAACGCCCGATGGCACCCGTCGCCGCACATGCTCTATATTTATTTTCACCGTACAATCTGGACCGCAGAGGACGCTATAGGCCTGTAGCGTTCAGGTTTTGAGGAGCACCCTCCGGCGAGTAAAATTCAATGTTTTTAGGGTGCGCTTCGTATTGAGCGTCATTGTGTTATTAAACGTCCATATAAACTTGCGAAATAAAACTAGGAGACAAGAAATCATTAGAGACCATTGGTAAGGCACAGAAGGCGTGTATTGTACTTTCGTTTCGTCACTTTAAAAGATTTCGTAGTTCTTTCGAAGGCTCTGTTAGCTCGCGTGGACAGATGTTGAAATACGCCCGTATTGGCGACTCCAACGAAATCGACGCCACTAGCGGCCACACCGAGAAGCTCCAAGAGAAGGTCGTTTCGCCACTGTTATCTGTTTTCGTTGCTTTGTAGTTGCGACGAAAATAGCTTCACGTGCTTGTTTATAAAGAATAACTAAACAATCGCGCTTCAGCGGTGCCGCAACAAAATAAGGAATCAAGGACGTGAAAATATCGTATTGGTGTACTCTTTCCTTCGTCCGTAAGAATACGAGCAATGGCATCCAGCAAACCAAGTTCCCACGCGAGGCTGGAAGTGAGGTCCACCGACTGGAGTAGATTTGTATAATAAAGATCTCTACAAAAGTCTCGTCAGCAGAGAAGAAACGTGAATGAATGCATAGGAACTGTCCGTTTTCTTATACGCTTATCGAAAACAATGTCACATCTCTATGAATTCAAAACATCACCCAGTTCGAATGTGTTCACACATATTATCATATGTTATTACGATAGAAAAGTTGAAGCCCACCATCACGTATACAAGAAAAATAGTTTACGCGAATCACCTACAACTCGCAAAACATTAGTCCTGCTAACAAGTGAGGCAAAACGTCATTATTGAGCAAACAATACTCAGAATCTCCGCTGCGTTAGACATCAGTTGAAATTTTTAAAAACACGGATGATAGGACCACGCGTAATTTTATTTAGGTTCTCTATCAATAATATCTTTGACATATGATGTCATAAATTAGGACGCCCGCGTACATGAACGAATCTATTCTCGCCTTCGTCGTCATTTCTTCACGTAGTGTAGTAGAGTCATATTTTGCCGTCACGCTCCTTTTAGACTGCTCGAGATCACTGCAACAACCACGCTTTCACTTGTTGAGACAAGAAACCGTTCCCTGTAGACTCGTAATACTGCGGATCCGGTGCCACAGGGTCACGGTGGCCTCATCGCAACCGCTTGCAACGCCTCGGTCTTTTATGTCACTGAAAGACGCTTCTTTGTGCAGCCTCGTGAGTTGTGACAAAGGTCGAAGTAGTTTGGTACCCTAAAACCACTTGTACCTTGAAGGGTTCTAGTCCGATTCCCGAGTGCCCTGTCTCCGGTGAACGTGACAGAGCAATGCATAGCACTAGGCACACAGTGTTTCTTCACTCACATTCTGCTCGGGGGTTTCGGGATCTGGAGAGGTCATACTCGAGGGAGCCTCGGTGAGGATGTGACGCCACTGCAGCTGCCGATCGTGCCAGCGGTGCTGCTTCACACCACCGCCTGGGGACGTCGCCGTCGAGTGTCGGGTCCGCGGTGAAGTCCGGACCATGACACCAGGCCGCCGTCCGAGCTGGTGACAGTCCCCTTCCCAAAGCTAAGGCACCCGACTTTCCAGTTTTTTTTCATGGCCTCCGAGATCCCGAATGTTTTTTTCCCATTGTTCCCGCTGCTGCCGCGCGCCGTACCGACGGCAGCCTTTCCCCTCAACGTGGGCGATCTCCACGAGAGTTCACCGTCCGGCTCCGCCGCCCTGGAAGCCGACGACACTCTCCGGGAGGGAGTGTCCGCATGTTCCTCCAGATGCGTCTCGTGCGAGGCACTTGGACACATAAGTCGCCGTCTTCACCACGGAGGCGGCCGATGGGCTATAGCAAGTCCCCAAGCGTCGATGTCCGGTCGTCGACCACGTGGGTGCCAGCGAGACCCCAAATCATGGACTCAAACTTTACTAACCCATCGGAGCCATTTATTGTTTTCTTCAAACGTGGACCCAAGGAAGATGTATCTTGCACATAGCAAGAGCGAATCCTTATCCGCAGTTTTACAGCCTTCGACATGAAAATACTTAGTTGTCTTACAATAGCTTGCCACCTATTCGCCTCGAGATCGAACCATGTCGCCACCGTGCGGCAAAATTGGAAACATACGAAAGCGGGGATTCCGCCATGCGTCGTCTACTACGGGCGCACGTTCAGAACCATGGATCTGGACGACGCAAGCCCGTTTCTGGCTGAGCTGGACCCTCCTTATTAAATGGTTGATGTCCTTAGTTGTTGTTTCTGTGTTGTATCGTTTCACACGCGTGGAAATCCAGCGAAGCGATCAATATTAAGTCGGATGCTTACATAATTTTAATGCTGTGGTTTGTAGAACTTTTGGTCCTAAACATTTTTATCTCGCACAATCAATAGCTTTCATAAAACTTTGAATCTTGATTGGAGCTGGCTGTTTATTGCACAAATGCACCATTCTGGGACGGAGCAGAAACAAACTGACGCGAGAAATAGTAGAAACCGCTAACATTGTAAGGCCAGATAGTAGAGAGTTTTCGTAGATCGTGTTTTCAGGCCACGCTAATCGTAGCGGGAGCTCGCGCTGCCACTTCGATGCATGCTCTGAAACGCGCGCCCGTAGCGGTAGCGGGCCTTCGAAAACGATCTACTAAAACTCCCTAGTATATGTGTTAGCACTCTATCGCTAGCCTTAACGGAAAAAGAGTTGAACTTTTTAGAATAGGCACAGTAGCAACGTCCGCTGTACAAAGAATTCATTATTTTTTCCTTCTATTTTTGTTTTTATTCCATTTTTCTTTTCTTTCCTTTTTTTTTTTTCATACGTTCCTCGGGTTTTTTGGGTTCACCTCCATTTGCATCGGAGTGAAGGAAGATGAAGATGATGCATAATATATTCGAGTTGTTAGTCAGCGCTGTGTGAGAGTTATTCCTTTGTGTTCTTCCTTTGTGTGCGTGAAAGTACTTTTAAGTGTGTCTGATCCTGTGCGCTGTGAAGCAGTATCATGTTTATTCTACAACTTAACCCGACTGATCGCTACCCTTTAATAGACTAAGCAACCTATAAATCTGTTAATTGATTATTCTCCAGTCATATTACATGAAAAACGTTAAAACTACACATTGTTTTTACTATTTTTACTAGTCATAAATGGTATATTGCATTTCCATTTTAAACTTCACGTTGTGACGCCTAAAGAAATATGAGCATGGAAAGCCTTTTAACGTAAATTAATTTTTAAGTTATTATTTACAGAGTAGAATCACCCTCGATGACAATCACAAGCATGCTGAAATGGTTTACCGTGCAAGCCTGTGTCCTAAAAGAAAGAAATACGTCAGAAATATTAAAGCAGGCATTTTTTACTTACTTGGAATGGGGAGCGTGCTGGTAAGGGTAATATAAATAAAGGGAAGAACGTTTGCTGCCAGTTGGGAAACTTCTTGCCCGTCCTTGTCTTTTATGTTCTTCCCTTCATTTATATTTTTTTACTTTTTCCTGACTTTCTCCAGCACAAGATTCCGATTAAACGGCAAAAAGAAAATCGCAATTAAAGCATCACTCGAAAATATCTGAAGGTTAACCGATGAACTGCCCAGTGCCGATATGCGTTATGTAGGGCGGAGGTTGATCGGAAAGTCTCGTGAGAGTCGCTAGCCCTCATCAGTAAAAGAGTGTCGCTGCGGCCGATGCTGTCTGTGTCGTGGTGCGGGTCGTTTGTTGGAGTTGCTGAGTCTATTATGTTTGAATAGAAGATTGTTTAGCAATACAGTTGAACCTCTATTTAACGAAACCCGATTTTACAAATTTGCCGATTTAACGAACGAATTCGGATTTCCTCGCGCAGCCTGTGCACGAGGTCTCCCTTCCTCGATTTTCACGAAGTTCCCGATTTAACGAAGTAGTTAGCGGGTCCCAGTGACTTCGTTAAATCGAGGTTCAACTGTATATTATTAATATTAGCCTTTTGACATCCGCAGCCTCGCCGAGAAAATTGATGCGGGTGAACCCACAGTGCCCAGAAAAGCATCTAATTACACGCACGCTCGGTTACACTTGTTTGTTCCACTCGCGGCATATATATTAGAATAGTTTGTTTCACCTTTTTCAGTTGTCCTGCCCACGAACAGTCTGCGGATCGTAACTAGGAGAGGTCTCTCTCCTCATCGCAACGTAGTGGAATTGTTCCAGACTCCAAAAACGTACCCACACCATGGCACAGTAAAAGGAAACATTGGCTGCAGCGGAACTCAATAGCACAGTAATTTCCAATACAGAACTAACTTCTCTTTATTCGAAATATTTTTGTTTCTGCAAAAAACTAAAATTAAAAAAACAAAATGCATAGAACCTGCGATTGCACAGAGCCCAGAGTACACCGTATTATGTTATCCGGGTTCGAATTCATTGTTTTGGTTGAATTCCCGTGCTGCTGAACCGATACGTCTACTGTAGAAGAAAAAATTATTTAACATAAATAGTGCAGCTTAACTTTCAGAGATAGGCATTCGTCAGTGGTCAATGCTTCTCCTTAATGGTACGTTTACCTTGCGGATCCGGCCAGCGAATCCGCCCAGCTTTTTGCCGCTGGGGCGGAAACGCAGGGCAGGAAAACGCGGCGGCGAGCCAGGGCGGTCCGGGACCTATTTCTGCCGCCGAACGAGGCGTTTCGCTGACCGGATGTGACATTCTTTTTTGCGCAGCGCGACGCGCTGCACTACGTCATGAGTATGCGTTCCGTTGCGTTAATTGAACGTCAAAGACTTACGGTAAGAAACAGAATGGATCGGCTATTTTGGTTACGCGACGAAATTAATCTGCTGGTGTCGGTAGATCGCCGTCGTTCCGTGCGCGTCTTCTTCTTCGATCTGGCCCGAGCCAAACCGTTGCTTCGTCTTCCCTCGTTTTCGTCAACCTGCATATTTACACGAGTAATTCGGTACGTGCTGTTTGGCTGTGAGTAGGAGGTGCCAAAATACGTAATTCACAACACGTTCTTCCGGGAGCAGCAACGCCCGGGAGAGACAGCCGGAGGTGGGAACTCGTCGAGCCTATCTCGTCATATTTGACCGGATGCCACGAGAATAGCTGCCGCAGCCGCCCCGCCGCCGCCGCTCGAGGGAAATAGATGTGAACGCAACCCGTTTCGTCGCCGCCACCGCCGGGAGCGGATCCGCTCCTGCGGCAGCAGAATTTCTTCTCAAATGCACAACGTACCATGCTTATCTGCCCTAGAGCAGACGACGCATTCACATGAGCAATTGTTTTTTGTGTCTTTTTCTCAGATTTAGGTCCTACGCTGGTAAAGCAATTCGATCTTCACTGAAGCACCGAACGGTACCGCACCCTTTTCCGCTAAAATTGTTTTCCACACCGATATGCGTGACAAAATAAACGGGAGAATCTACACCGTCTCGCGCGCGAACGTGGAGAAACTATGGGGCGGCCGTGCTTCTATCCCCGCTTTGACGATGATGATAGCGCGACAGTAGCGCCACCTCTAGGTCGATCTCGAGGCCATGCTTGGGGATTTTTCATATCTTCCACCTCGCGAAATTGAGTACCCTCCAAAAAATAAGCTAAAAGTCAAGCTTTGGCCAAATGTCCGTATCAAGCTGACATAAGAAGAACAAAACATCGCTTATAGCAATTATTTTTATCCTGCCATCGTGTCACTCTTGCACACGAATGCTATTACCATGAGTGAAGAACCGGTTATGGTTCCGGTTAGAACGGTCATGCGTGTCTCCTCGAGTATTCTGAGAGATAAATATCTTGGCACTCGCACTGTTTAAATAAGTTAGATACTTGCACTAAGTTGCACGACAGTAATGTACTCAGATATTGTGAATTTGTAGCCTCTCTGTTACATCCTTTTTCCCTCTTTTGTTTCGTTTGAAAGAGAGCCTTTAAGAATAGTAAATTAAATTAAATTAAAGGCCACGCGTTGAAAGACGCAAGGCCTGAATATCGCCATTCTAAAACACACGTCGCAGAGATGTTTAATTTCCTTTCGTTTCGTTTATTTTCTCTCCGGGACCGAAGGCATTACAGAGAGGAGAGAGGCTTCAACACAAAAATATACGAGTATATCAACGAACAAGGCCAAATAGGAACAATGGTCGGGCTCCGTATCAATTTTTGGTTAGAGTTCCTTTCATTCATCATCATTCCTAACCAGGTAAATGTCCACCGAAAGGTTTACATTTAAGATTCGAAGTGAATAATCATAATAAGGCTTTGACGAACGCGCGTGCAAGGCAAAATTTGTTTTATACTTTTCGCTTTAAAACAATTACTACTGCAGACGCCAGCACGTGCAACGCGTAACTACACTCGTGGCATGCACCTCGGTGCTAGGGAAATTTAGAAAAAGGTCTATTGGGACGCTGTCTGCTCTGGTGTGCTATCAATACCCGGCCGATTGAGTCAAGGCAATCCACATTTCGAAAGACGTTGCCATGCCGACAATTATCGCGTTCATTTAGGCTTAGGAATGGCCAGAATCGAAAGACTATATAAAAAATGCGGCGAGGTCATTGCTTATGCTTTGCGATTTAAGTGAGGTAAGGCAAAGCGAAAGCCTCCTGCACCATTCGTTGCTGACTAACGCGCCCGATATTGCAGCTACAACGACATATCAGTTTTCAAAGCGAGCGGCGCTCACCAACCGGGGCACCGCCATGTTTCCCCGCATCTCTACCGAGCCAGTCACGTGATTTCAAAATCCCTCTCCTAGGTACTGCGGCTTAACTTTAGCCGCGGTTAGCGCATTCGAGCAAACGGGCCCAGTTTTGTAGTATGTAATGTAAATATGGTTTCCCTATGTCTGTTTCACTTCGTGCAAGTGTAACCCTGCTAAGGCCGTTCCAGCTGTTCGGTTCAACAACAAAGCATGAGTTGAATGACTGATTGATTGATCTAAAGTAAGCAGCCTCTCTCAAATAGTGAATGAAAAACATTATTATTAACTAAAATCAAATAAATCAGTATTATTTTATTTAAATAATTGTAGCTAGAAAACAGTTTACTTTTTACGCCTAGATGTATTTAAAAATGTAAGATTGATTAATCAATCTGCCCGATCACTGAAAACAGTGCGGGAGAAACAATTACTGTAAATTTAAAGTACAGTCAAATTAACTATTTTTATTGGTGTAAACCCCATTTTACTAGAACTAAAAACACGATTTTCTTGTCGTGAAGAATCTCCTTCGCTTTGATTTTCGTACTTTTGGCTTCATTGTAATATGGCATTTTCCTTGTACGTGTGTCTTCCTTTCCTATTCCGACTTCCTCGTAATATGACCGCTAACTGACGAACGAAGTTGAAGGTACAAAGAAAGCTCGATCAACACTCCGATTTTCCTAGAACACCACTTTGTACTCGTTTTCAACCTGCTATAAACATTTCTTGCTTAATGAATATTTCCTTTGAATACAAAAGAAATGCACATGGAAGGCATCAGATGATAGAAAAACTTCAAATAAAAATATATTTGGTACATTTGTGCGGGAAGGATTGATTTAAACCATAATTTTAAAACCGGTGTGATTTAAATTATGATCTAAAACATTATTATTTTTTATGATTTATGTCAACTTCATTTTCATAATCCACCCTGCTCACGAACAAGCCACAGAGATCGATGGCTACACTGCAAGCAACAAAGAACTGCTCAAATGTGACGTATGGAGAACGAGCGCTCGCGTTCGTTCTCTAGGAGCAAGTTTGCTTCGGTATTTCAATCTCCTTGTAGACGTGGAACTGAAATGATCGGTCGGCGCAGCAACAATTCAAAGTACATCCCCATCCTCGTTTGCCATCTTCCCTCCAATACCCACGTCTCCTTTCGAACAACCTCTGTGCCGTTCTCCATCTCTCACGCGGCCTGCCAACTTACTTCATGCTCGTACCCGGCGGCTTCTCCAAGATGTTTCTAAAGCTCGCACGAGCGGAGTTCACGAACACAAGCTTGACCTCGAGATTGTGAGCCCATCATAACGTGCCTGGGCATCGCCCCTTCTCATGGTGCCGAAGGAATCACCAGGTGACTGGAGGCTCTGCGGTGACTACAGCGCACTCAAAATTGTTATAGAGCCGGACCGCCACACCCTTTACCTCACATTAAAGATGTGATGGCAATAGGGAGTCACATATCTTCCCAAGATTGACTTAGTAAAAGCGTTTCATCAGATCCCCGGGGAACTATCTCATAATAATATTGATATGCTACATTGTTATGCAAACATTTGCCTCGAAAAGCTTAGTGCATGGACTGCCTTAAATTCTTTAGAACTAAATTAAAGTAAAACAAAGTCACTTGTTTTCAAACCAAAAGGGACAGTGCGCAATGCCGCCGCAAACTTAATATTGAACTCATCTGAAATGTACTGTCGAAGCTTTAGGCGTGATTTTACACGAACATAGGTTATGGGACTCATATTTAAAACTTTGATTTTAAACTCGCGAATATCTCAAGCGTTCTATACAAGCATCGATGCTTGTATAGTTTTAGGTGAGAAGTTTTACATTAGTTGGAATGATATGGCGATCGCCATATCATTCCAACTAATGTAAAACTTCTCACTTAAAACTCGTTATTTAAATTCTTGTTTATCCTACTTTCAACGTTTGGTTAATAAATTGAGAAGACAGAACAAAGCTCTGATGGTCCTCCAATGGGATTATAACCCAGGACCCTAAGATTCTATATTCGGCGCTCCACCACTGCGCCAACGGGGAGGCTCGCGAAGCGGTAGTTATTAAATGCGATAGCATTTCGTTCGCAATTCGACACCGTGGAACATGCAACTGACACAATCGGGTAGCTCCGACTTTAGCTCCCGCTGCACGAGGGCTCGTGCAGCCAATGCGCAATGTAACACAGGCAGCTCGCACTTGTGCCCGCAATTGCGCAGGGATTACACCACAAACGGCACACTTTCGAAAGGGGTCATTGTAATTGTAGTCATGGCAAATATCCGAGATCATAGCGGGAACTAACTGGGATATGTGGAAGGGGACATCTTGGGCCTGAGTTTTAGTAGTAACAAGTCTCGACGAATGGTGTTTACGGACGAAAAAGGAGACCCCTTTAAGATCCAAAATATTGTAATAGTTATTCCATGCAGAAAAATACAAATACCTGGAGGTATGGCTCGATGAGTAATGGAAATATCTAGAGGAACATCAAAAATATAATTTCAGAAAGGAGAAATAAATTCAGCTGCTATGAAATTCAAGGTACTGTGGAATTATAATAGATAAGAAGTAGTCAAGCGCACATGAAAAAGACTGATGGTGCCTGGGCTATCTGCATGATGTCAGATGTTCAAACAAGACAGGAAATTCAAAGAAGGAGCGTGGCTACATTGGCACTGGGACCGTATGAGAACGCTCCATGTGAAGGGGTACAGGGGTGCTTTGAGAGATGAAGGCCATTAGTAAATTGAACAGTGAACAAAAGGTACCTAAAATGGAGGATCCGCGGTAGGCATGGAAAATATACAAGAAAGTATACATAAAAACATTTAACCACAAAATATCTGAACTAAACCCGAAAGTTGACATTTAATTACCTACACATTCAACAAGGTTTTGCCAATGCATTGATGAATGTGTCAACGTAATATTGTATGCAGATGATTGTGTAATTTACTCTGCTATCAAAGTTACTTCCTGCCGGACTTTACTGGATTAAAATCTTTGGAACCTCGCGGACTGGTGCGAGCTTCAGAATATTAAAATGAAGTTCTCTAGAACAATCTTGATGACACTAACAACAACAAAAAAATCATCTACCTTTCATTCAGCATATTGGCAAACAGTGCATTCGGGAAGTTTCTTCTGTTAAGTGCCTAGGCCTAACAATTAAAAACAACCTCAAATGAGACGAGCACATCATAAACGTATGTACGGAAGTGTTCAGAAAGTTTTGCTTTTTGTGTAAGAAATTGAAGAGGTGTCCTCCAAACGTAAAACTCGAAGCATACTGTTTTCTAGTTTGACCAGTTATACAGTATATCCAACTTCTTGCTGCTAGGTTTATCTCATCAGACTTTCGCTCTTCATTGTCAATAACTAATATGCTTAAGCATTTTTAACTGGCGGCCGTTCCATTTTCGACGGCAAATCGCCAGGTTGGAGTTCCTTTACTTACTCAGTTTCAGAAAATCTGACCTTCCTACTGCTATCTATCTTTTTACTACACATCTTTTTACTACACCGTATAGATGAAGACTAAATAACTCCAGAGTTAAACGGTCACACTTTGCCAAAAGTGATATATTTCAAAAATCGTGTTTCCCCTAATACTATTGAGCAGTGCAACTCCTTGTCGTCATTGCTTGTTGAATACCTAAAGTTCGACACATTTGAAAACATCCTGCTATCACACCTGATGTAACCCATCCCTGCTTGGGCAGGGGAGGGTTACATCGGGTGTGATACATCAGTATTTATAACATTTGTTACATCAGTATTTGTAAATAATAAATGAAAAATGAAAAAAGAGATGGGACTGAGCCAATGAGCTTCTATCGGGCAGAAGGCATAATGGGGCACCTTAAAAGACAAGGGGATAGTAATGGCATATTTAGAAAGCTCAGGGTTCGTGACGGTGGAAATCGACCGAAGAAGCTAATTCCAGTCCTGGAGATGTACGGGGGAACGAAAGATGGCTTCCGTCGGTAGAACTAGGAATGGTAAGCTTGATCCCAGTCTCAGAGTATATCAGTTCCGATGTGCTTGATCATTCGCAGAACTGACATTCGTGTATTCCGTTCTGCGAACACCGTTTCGAAGCCTCCCAGAGACTCAAGCCCCGATCCATCATTGCCTTACGCACCGGGTGAAGACGCCACAATGCGGACGAGGGGTTCCACGTCCAGCGATAGACATCTTCCTGCTCCCAGTGAAAAATGAAAGCGGTCGCTACAGGGTCCCTTTCCTCGCCGCCCAACGCTCAACCCTTTGATACGAGTGGAGGATTATGTTTCAAAACCGCCACCAGCGCAGCGGGACGCATACCTTATCGGTGACTCGTAGCGGCCATGGTCGCCTGCTTGCCATCTGCCTCGGATGGAATAGTACGGTTTTCGAAGTGCGACGAAACATGACACGAGCGCGTTTATGTACCCCAGCGTGTTACGGATATACAATATGTAGGGCAATCACTGAGCGACCATCTATATTCACTGACAAAATAAAAACTGCGGGGCCTCTCTTTCTTCCCGGTTTTCAGCACGCGGTCCTTAACTTCCACCGTGCTTTTGGCTGCGCGTGGACGCTCAAAGCTCACTAGACGTGTCATCGAAGGCAGGAAGCAGGCGCTAGGGGCGGCACAGCTTAAACGCCTCCGTGCCGTTCTAATCCTACCAGCGACTATAGGCGCATTGTTTACGCTAGTTGACAGCGTGCGTGCTCAGGACGAGTTCTTACTTAGAGTCTGGCGGAACAATCTTGATGGTGTGCAACGCACGGAGTGCTGACATTATGTCAGGCCTCTGCTCAGCAGCATTCAGCATCACCTTAATACAGTACCTCATTGTTTTAGAAGCGAGTGCGTTTCACCATAGCGGATGGCACTGGGCATGAGCAGAAACTTTTTTTTCATAACAAATGTCACGGCTTTGGCATCACGTCAGACGACATGAGCCGGTGCATGAAGATGATGTTAAACAAAAAATACTGTTCCGGCGATTTTTTCTTCTTTAGCTGCACAAGGTAATAACTTTTGATAAACACCACTGCCTTAGTCTCTCCTACATGCTAATAGTACCCCTAAATTCAGAGCTGTTATTGAGAACACGGCTAATATGAAGTCGATGCCAAAACTGATATCCAAATCACCCACCCCCTTCCCGCTTTCCTGTGGCGTGACGTCACTGGAAGTCAGGCTTGCGGGTCGAGAAGGCACTTCAAAAACCATGTGTGCGGCGCATTTGTTTCGTGCTGTAGAGCGAGTACTAAACTGAGTTTCCAAAGCATTCAGTTTACACCATGAAGTGCCCTCGCGGTAAGTAAAAAAGAAGAAAAACATTGGGGTGCGTGTGTATTTATACAGCCTAGAACTTAGACTGCCTCAACGGGCGACGAGTCTCCCAGCTGTAGATGAGAAATGTTAGCCAGTGCAGTACAGCCGCTAGCATGATGTCTTTAACGTGCACCGCGCAGTAGTGATACACGACCGCACGCCGGTACGATGCTCATCCAAATCGAAGCGGGCAGGGTTGGGATTGAACCCAGGATACCTGGGCTTTCCAGCACGAGGATTCGCTCCACGTGCTCCGGAGCTGGTGCGTGCGCGAGGCCTACCTCGAGCCAAAAATTTCCATAAAATTGATCACCGTAAAGGCCGCTTCAGGCATTCTGCGTTGCAATCTGTTCACAACATTGCGTTTTGAGCGCGTTTTGACTGCGCTTGCGCCGAGACACCGAAAGCGAGTCACCGGCACATCTGCGGTTCGTATGCAGCGTGGAATCCGATTCACGAATCTTCTTGGCACGCGATAATCAGACAGCAGGCCGGTGTCCTGGCTTCTCGCTGCCGCAACGCAGTCAAACGCAGCCAAACGCAACTGTCTGAACGCAAGTGTCTGGAAGCCCGGTCCACAGTTGTGTTTGACCAGCGTTTGACTGCGTTGCGGCAGCGAGACACCAGACAGCGCGTCGCCGGCTTATATCTGCGGTGCGCATGAAGGGTCCTTGAACCGAGATTCGCACGCACGCGATACGAAGCAGCAGATGTGCCGGTACCTGGCTTTCGGTTCTCGCCGCAACGCAGCCAAACGCAGCTCGACGCAAGCGTCTGAACCGGCCTAACACGTACGTTGAAATGCTACGCTTTAGATCAGTCTTCTACCGCATCGTAGAGTATGAATTTAAAATCGGAATTCCTCATTGCGTTACTTCCGCCTATTACAACTAATTCATCCCCAGAATATCCTCCGAGTGGAACCACCTTCCTGCAGATTTTGTAAACCTACAATCATTTGATTTATTTAAAAATTCGGTGACTGCTTACTTATTGTAATATTATAATTTATGCAGTCCAGATTGTTTTTAACAGACGGCGATAATGAATTTTACGTCGTACGCAACGCTTCAGCTTTTTTGAAAAACCATGACGGGTACTTTTTTGCCCGAGGAAAACGTACCTAAGCGTTTTTCTCGGAAAACAAGTACCCGTCATGGTTTTCAAGGGAGCTGAGGCGTTGCTTACGACCTAAGCTTCATTATCACCGTATTTTTAAAAACAGTCTGGCCTGCATAAGTGGTACGCCAAATTTAGTGAGTGTCGTGCTTGGCGCAAAGTGACTCTTAAAAAGATGAAAGTATATATGCATATGGCTGAACTTGAGTCCGATATTCACACGAAGCCAAAAATCTTCTGGAAGTATGTACCATTAAAAAGAAGTGAAACATAGTGTGGTCCCATTAACAGACGATTTTGGTTACAGATGTGAGCCAAGACTAAACTGGCCAACATGTATTGCAGTCCATTTTAAATCCTGTTTTTCGTCTGCTGCAGTCACTGATCTGCCGCATGGCGTGCCAAGGCACATCTTTATTTTACTCCATTTGACGAACTTGAAATTAAGGAAGGCATTTTAAGATGAAACCTTAGTTGTCTTGTGGTACAGATGGCATTTTCAGTTTTATTGTGAAAAGGTGAGTGGAGCTTCTGTCTCCTATCTTATTGCATTATTTAATTTATCACTTCGTTCAGGCATATTTTCGCCTATGTGAAACGCGCCCTAGTTGTTCCGATTCATAAATCAGGCGATCCTAGCATTGCAAACAATTAATGTTGAGCTTCATCACAGTGCAGTTTTCCCAATGTTTCTGAGATGGCAATACACAAAACCTCTGTACAGCTACTTTAGACTAAAAATAAGCCCCGATCAAACCCAATTTTTGATGGATAAGCCGATAAATATAAGTTGTAGCTTTTTTTCAGATTATACTGTTCCATTTGTTCGTGACCATGCACAAGTCGATGCAATATATTTTGATATGACAAAAGCATTCGATAAGGTTGATCACAAAACTCTTCTTACCAGACTAGATAGTTACGGTTTGTGTCCGACGTACTGCCATTGGTTTAAAAGTTATCTCTCATGTCGTGGAAATTATGTTCGTGTGTCAAGAGCTCATGTCTGATAAATTTTTGTCGCCTTCCGGAGTACCCGAATGAAGCAACATTGGTCCACTTTTATTCTTGATTTTTGTGAACGACATCTCTCATAGCGTGAAAAACTCTGAAGTATTATTATTCGCCGATGGCATCACTGTTTCATTGTGTTCGTTCGTACTCGGAGTGCAGACTTCTTCAGGATGACGCGCTGGCAATTTCAAGGTGGTGTTAGATAAACTAATAAACTATATTTGGCTTAATGAGCAAAATACATGAAATGTGTCTGACTAGAAAGCGAGATGCATTTGTGTTCCCTTACACAATAGACAGCAGAGTCATCGCCCAAGTGTCCGCCATTCGTGATCTTTGGAATTTTTGCTGAGTCATCTTTAGATATTAATAATAATGTTTCAACTGAGGCACGTGTACCAGAGGGGGGGGGGCCCATAGCCCCCCCCCATAAAAAAAGAAATCTAACATTTTGCTGAGGCCTCTCTACCCCCCTCCGCCTCATAAAGCACTCTGTCACGGGCGCCCCTCCCCCTCCACTCCGAAACAAAATCCTGGCTACGTGCCCGTTTCAATTAAATGTGATGCCTCTCATGAATCTTGGGGCGATATCTCGTTTTACCAGACAATTTTTGTCACCTGTTTGTCTTGGGCGTTTATTTTGCTGCTTGTGCGCACATAGCTGGAGTTAGCTTTTATTGTTTGAAATTGTAGCAACTACACTGCATCATGCTCTATTGAGGGTGCTCAAAGACGCTTCCATAGGCATAATGTATGACAGGCATTTCGGGCGCGAGTGTAACTACTACTACTTAAAAAACTATGGTTGCGCACTTTGCTAGATAGAAGACGTTTACATGATATTATGTTTTTACACAAGGCTGTAAACGGAAGTATTGATTCGTCACTTTTTTTTTTAAGCAGTGTGTGTTTCCGTGTTTCTTTACGGTCTAGTCGGCTTCAGAGCCCGTTGTAGCCCCTGACTTTAGGTGATATATCACCCTCAACACAAATTCAACTAGAATTTAACAAGCATGATCAATCTGCTGTAGACATTTTTAGTGACATGACAACTTTTCGTCATAAACTGGAGTCGATAATTTTTGTATAATTTTGGATTTATGTGGCTGTCTGCATTTCATGTCCAATGATGAGCTCTGTGCCACTATTTAGGCCTGTTTGTGAACACAACAAAATAAAGATTATTATCAAGATTATAAACTCTCCGCTTACTTTGCTCAATAATTTCATACCTTGTTTAGAATCTTTTTAAATGTTTTTGTATGTTTTATTATCTCTCTTATAATGTTTGTACATCCCTAATTGTATACTATTTTGTTTGTCCCACTTCATAAAGGCACATTCCGGCCTTTAGGACAATGAAATAAATTTAAAAAAAATTAAACGTCACGTATGTGCACCGCTTGGGCCATTCGAATCCAAGATATTCTGTTATCCTGGCTATATTTTATTATTTATTATTTCTATCAAGCTTTAAAAATGATACCAACTAACGCCACGTTACATCGATTAACACAATAATTCATAACGTAAAGGTACCTCATTGATCCGTTTGAGTAAATCTTAATCTCATGCTCCAACCCTACATTCTTAATGGTTACCGTGCGTCTTCTTTCCTGCACCAGATATGTTCAGCCAATCACTGCACTTTCTAAAAAGATGCTCGGCGAATGGGTCATTGCGAATTTTTTTCTGGTCTAAAATTGTTTTTGTTTTGAGATAGCTTGATACTCGTCAAACTAAAACGAAAGTGGGTGTGTGAGAAAATAATTAACAAACGAATGTGTGGAGGTAATTAAAACCGGGCAAAAGACAATTTAATCTGAGGTAACCCACACAGAAGGAAGTCTGAATACTGTTGAGAAAATGATGATAGGTGTACCGATAGCTTACAGCACGAGCTTCTGGGAGGAAACGGTAGACCACCGTTCAAACGAAAACGCCAGTCTACGTACACACGTTTAGCACGAATTTTAGGACAGGTCTCGAAGAGACAATTCAGTCCTCTACGGCATTCCCGACATCCCCTTCGACACGTGGGCTATACGGAAGCAATACACGCGACTCCCTTTCGAACCAAATGAACACTACCTTAGCCCCTGAGGGTATCATTTGTGCACATCGAACCTTTTAAACGCGAGCAAGTGTCGGCCTGTTCTAGTGATTTTTTTTTTTCTTTAAATAGTTTTTTGAGTAAACGTGGAAGCGACATTTCCGTGGTAGATAATTTTTCTCCTGCCACACATCATGCTAGGAAAAAGTTGACAAAGTTTGCTAAAGCTTCTAACCATAATTTCAATTCACGTTACAGCAAGGTATATATCGGTGAAAAGTGTTTAGTTTGTTTTGCAACCAGCAGTGATGTTTGATAAGTTAACACTAGTGTCTTGCCCAGCATGGGTATCAGACTCACTGATACTGGTCATGCGGCAGCTCTGTCGGCGTCACCAGATTAGCACAACCAGACATTACAGAACCCAATTGATCTTTTGTTACAAAAACTTCCAGTCATATTGATCAATGCTTGAAGAGTTCTTCAGAATCGCAATGACTTATCTCGTGTTATCTATTCTTCATTCGCGGACATCGTAGTTCTTACGCCAACTTGGTTATGTAGCGTAATAAGTCACCATAAAATATTTGATCGCGAGAAATGTTCTCTTTTTTATCGTACCAACAGATTATCTAGTAGTGGCGCAAAACTATCGATAGTACTATGAATTCTATAGATATTCGAAACAAATCTAACCATTGATAATGAACGACTATTGGTATTACTATCGATGGTCGAATACCGTGAAACTATAAATAATCAACTATCGATTGTGCACATTTGGTTGCATAAAATCGATAGTTGACTATCGTGTAACGATCGATAGTATTTACTATCAACTATTGAGAAGCTATCGATAGCCAACTATCATAAAGCTATCGATGGTAAAAGTAGGTAACAAAGACCGTCAAGAGTCACCTCAGGAAATGTCGCGAAGCTCGAAGAAGAACGGAACTGCAAATAAGAACTTCCGACACAAGTACCGAGGAAGAATATAACAATATTAGAAACCTTTTGGAAAGCGGTAAATATTCTAATTATAAAACTGAACTAAACTACTGTCCAAAAGTTGTTTATTGTACACTATAAAAAATATTCGTAAAACAATATCTACAGTGAAATATCTATATATTTTATAGGTTGTCGAAGTTTTTCTCCCGTTTTTCTTTTTGTTTTCCCGCAAGTTTGTATTATGTTTCGTATTTTTTTGAATAGATACAGTTTAATCAGGAAAATATAAAACCCTTGGTTGCACCTGATAATAAACCACGCAACGTAGAAATTGAAACTCTGCTTGAATATGATGCCAGCAATGGTGATCGAATGTATACGTATTGTGACATGACATTACTTGGATGAAAAGATAAGTGCTCGCATTTTTATCTACCAAACTGGTTGCGAGAAAATTAACAATAGCTGACTTATATTCAAACAGCTCACAAGCAGTGAGGAAGAAAGAGAAGAGAACAAAGAGCGGTGCATTCTCTCCTGTTCCTCACTGCCTGAGGGCAGTTTTTAATAGCTCCCCTGTTGAAAAACGTCTGAGAAACCTGCCTGCTGCTCAACAGTTCTGCTAGTATGACACCACCATAATCCCCTTGTTACTGCGGATGCAGCTGGGGTTTGGTTTAGGCGTTCTGCACCCAACTGGAGACACCGCCACCGCTATGGCTCCGCCTCTTTCTGCTACAGGCAGCCAGTTTGCAGCACCGATATGAAATGGGTGTGCCTGGTATGATTTTGCGTCCGATGACGTAGGCGACCGCCAACTTTCCACAAAACGCTTATACCACAGGACGACGGCTATCCACAAAATCATTCATGCAGAGAGGCGACCGCCATCTTCCAAGAAAAAACGTCCATCGTTTACCACCGGAATACGTTACACGTACCATGCATGTCGAAACGGAACATAGACCGACGTTGAGCTCACGTAAATTCCTCGGTCAACTCTTCACGGCGGCGTTTAGGGCGACTGTCTCGAATAATGTGCTCCACAAGTATTCGACAGCCGCATCAGCCGTACCGAAAGCAAAGCCAACGTGCACGGCAACAAACCGATCGTGACACCAAGCCGAGGATACCGCGTCACCGGTCGACAGCGGCAAACGGCCTCGTTGCTCGTACCATGGGCCGTGACTCACACTGGCCAACTCGGCGACTTTTGTGGCTCCTCTCGTCGCCTGAACCAGCCCGCAACCCACCACCTGCGCAACCGTTGCCGGCGTCGGAGAAAGAGAAAAAAGGAAAACCGAAACGTAAGCTTGCGCCCGGTAAGGTTTCGCTGCGGCTTTGCCGCAGAATCGAATGCAGCTAACGGAGTTCCCGGTTGGGCCGATAGTGGCGCCGCGTCGCTGGCTTCTCTCTCATACGTCCATCCATAAGAGCATGATTCGTAGGTCTACCCAGCCGTCTCACACCAGACTGTCATGCTCATATTCGCCGCTGTGCTTTTGAGCGCTGGCGTCGTGTATATAACCTTCGCTACCGAATACGTAAACACTCTGGGCTCTTCCGACCAATCATCAGTAAGGAGAGGGCAAGGCAAACGACCGTTTTTGTATTTTTTGTTGTTGCTGTTTGCGCGCGTCACTTTTAGCTTTCAAACTGTTCCGCGCGTGTTGAAATCGAAAGTGAAGATTTTCAGCACTACTGGAGTACGGAGCTGCGCGTAGATAGAGATGTCTCTAGTTTGGCAGAGATTCTGCCGAGTGTGTTGCGTGTCTCATGGCGGGGTCTTACGGTATCTACTGCGCGGCGAAGTGGTGCAACAATTCTTCAAAAGAAACTCTGACTGCTCATTCTTCCGCTTTCCAACAGACGACAGGTGAGCCCCTATATCAAACGTTTATGTCAGCGTTCGAAACTGGGAGCATTGAAATATATGAACTTTTCTCAATCTTTCCATTAGAGCATCAAAATGGATTGCTTATGCAAATCGTCAAGAATTTGGAAGCCTGCCGATGAGCAAGCTGCGCGAGCGTCGTCTGTGCAGCGAGCACTTCTGCGCTACTGCTTTTGCAGGCTCTAGGAAGGCTCGTTTACGAAAAAACGCGTGCCCCACGGACGTTCTTGTAACTGATCCGTTGTTGCAAGAGACTGGTTCCTCCAGGTGAGTTGTTGTCGGAGCAATCTTCAGTTAATTTGATAGCTTCCGTGTTTATATCTTAGGATAGAGTACCGAAAAGCACCCAGTCAGATATATATGTCACACTAAAATATTCGTTTTTTTTTTCCCTGTGCGTTGCCAATTGACGAGCTTGTTTGTGGTTTATTTGTCGTTTATTCTTATGCAGCTCGCCTGCAACGCTGCATTATTTAACTTAAAATGCAAGCCTCGGAAATAAGAAGGGAACTGAAATTTCTGGTCGGAGAGTGAAGCGCAATATATATTGCATAATGTTGAAGAGGTAGATTTGTTGCATATTACGAAGATAACACGTTTAAAACTTCCATTGTGATCTGCACATTTCGAAGAGCTTATCCCTCGGTTAATTTTGTAGAGTTCTTCGGGCATGGTTCCGAGTCGGCTGCCAGCTGCAGTTCATGTAAGTAATATTTTATATTACTGTGTGAATCTTTTCAAATAGCGATCTTTTTTCTTGAAATATCGTTCGTCAACTAATTTATCTGTTATAATTAGGTATATTTGATTGCTCTTGTTCAGTTGTGCCATCCCTACCTCCGCAAGATGCTCCCCAACAGCAACCAAATGCAGGGGCCCCACATTGGTGAGACTTCGTTCTGGCATTGTCAGTCGAAGAGTATTAAAGGGCCACATAAGAGCATTAAAGGGACAACACGCCATTTGCTAAAGTCACATGTCATATCCATTGTTGTTCTTCAGCTGTTCAACCACTATCACAAGACGCTCCTCAAGGGCAAGAACTGGAGGTGCCCCTACATAGGTGAGTGTTAGTATAGTTCCTGGTGTTTTTAGTTATTAAAATATTTTATTGCTCACGATTTACGCTTATTAATTGTATCCTTTAATGTAACTTTCGATGTTTGCAGCACAATTTTTATTTAGTGAACTCACACATTGTATATATTATTTTCTCCTTGGTAGTCCCATCAGCGACCCTCCCAGGCGCTGGGCTTGAGGAAGCAGAGATCGGGCCCCACATCGGTGAGACATTTGTACAGAATGGCTTTGTCGAACCAATTATATATTATAACGGAATGTTTGGTGTACGCTGCTGTTGATATTGTTCTGATGCAATTTTAGTCCACTTCTAATCACGCTAACGCGTAGCGGCGATGCAAATATTAAAACAAAAATGTGCATTATTATTTTTTTTTTGCGTGTTGCGGACTAAACTTTGAGCGATAAAATCTCGGGAGAAAACAACAACATTTGTGCTGATCTCAATCGCACAGTGCGAGTTTTGTCAACGCGCGGCTTTCTCTTTGAAGTTCTTGCAGCTCCGAGCTCGACGAGTACGGCGTTGCAGCATCGTACCGTCACGCGTCGTTGACGGTGTCGTTGACGGGGAAATCGGGGAAGTCAAACAGCTGTACTGATTGAAAAAGTGAAATCTTTATCGCTCCTACCACTCGGAGTACCGACAACGCCGCGCCGCACCAACGTTATCCACCGAAGAAATCGCTTGGGTCCGAGCGCTGAGTGTGCGGACCCGAGCCGATTAGCGATTTTAGAAAGCGGCCTCTCTTCATCGCTGCCCTTTTTGCCGCACAAACCATGACAAACCATGAGGTCCGCTCCTGTTTGTGTTTGCACATGTGCATCAGGGTGCACCAAGCTGCGCTGAACTTCACAGTTGTTGCACATAGAATGAATATATGGCAGAGTTTGCGTTCTTTATTCGTTTTCTTTGAGGTATAGTTTGAGGGCTATGTCACAATATTTAGTTGAGTGAGCTCACAACATATATATAATTGCTCTTTTTACAACAGTCTTGTCAACACCCCATGACTCCTCCTCAGGAGCAAGAGGAAGGGCCCCTCCTCCACCTTGGTGAAAAACAGATCCTATATCTTTGTGATACTTTTATTTCAGGAATGCATAAATTATAATTCGCTAAGCAGTTTTCAGCTATTTTCTCGTCGTTCATTGCAGAGCATAATAATGTACCTACATAGCTTCCAAGAAATTTGTGTTTCTCTACTGCAATTCAAACTTAGCAGCTGTTGATGTAGCATATGGTATAATGTTAAAATTTCAACATTTAACAAAAATTAGATGTAAGTATCTTAATACTTCGTTTAGGCTAAAAAGCTGTGCTTTACATGGCAGACAATTAATTAGAACTCTATATTTTCAATTGGACAAATGTTCCTGTAAAGTGGGCCCATACTTTCACAAAATATGTTCATTTCGTTTCATGAGGAGTCTCATCACCACTTTCCCAAGGCATTCTTCATGAGCGACAGGAGCAGGGTCCACTCTTGGTGAGATAAAGCATGTCTCCTTACTGGTATTTCTAATCATGAAAGTGTGAATTGTAGGGTGCATACCTTGTGTTCTTTGCTCATATATTTTAAAGTAACCCTTGATGCTTGTAAACTAATGTAGAACTTTGTGAACTTACAAGTTATTTGTGCAATTACTTCAGTTGCCCCGACCCTCCTCGAGACCAAGAGGCTCAGGGGCCCTACATTGGTGAGAACCAGGGATTTTACTTACTGCCTTTACCAATATCAGCATATTAAATTTTGAAGGGAGCCAAGGCATTCAGTTTTTTATGATGCAGTGAAATTGAATTTGTGGTAGAAGCTGGATGTAGGTATAGTGGGCAGTGAAAGCATATCAAAATCGGGCCTCTAGAAAAACAACACAAAAGGTGGCAAAGATATGTGGTCAAAGTCAAAAACCATTGAAAGGAAACAGTAGAGCAGTGGTTCTCAAATGAGGTCCGCGGACCCTTTGGGGTCCGCGAAGCCCAGCCTTATCAGTAGGGTGACCATATTCCTCAAGCTAGAAAACGGGACATCGATCATAGCGGAAAAGGGGGGGGGGTTAAAGTTTGAGATTGGGAGAAAAAAAACTAATGAAATTCTACATGCGTGCTAGATCTACAGGATTCTGCATCCGTGCTATATCCAGTAACTAAAAAAAATATTTCTACACACGCGTCTTCGCGAGAGTAAAGGTGTTTGTGGGCAAGAACAGTTCTAAATTTTAATCACTGGGTAAAAATATTTAAGTACCAACGGTTATTTTTGTAAAATATACTTGCAACGAATAGGCATAGTTTCGGTTTGCTTTTGCTCGCTTGGTGCCAATTTCTAAACTATGTACTCCTGCGAAAACGGGACATGATTCTATATTGGGGTAAAAAGACGGGACGGCAGAAGTGGACCTCAAAAACGGGACTGTCCCGGCCGAAACAGTCAAGCCCGGAAATAAGAGTTGTCTTTTCTCAGATTGAGAAAAACGTTCCAATTTTCGGGTTAGGTTTCTCGTGTATATGTAAATAAATTAAGTCTACTTTACAGTAGCCCTTAGCTATTTCTATTTATTAAATCATTATAATAATTAACCTATAAAATCCCTTCCCTCACCACGAACGGGGTCCTCCATCATCTCCGCTGATCCACAAGGGGTCCGCGAAAGATCAATGGCTGAGAATCACTGCAGTAGAGCATAGATGAGAGCATGGTGATGCATAAGTGCTTTGTGGTGTTTTAAAATCACTTTCCCCAGTTGATGCTTAGCTGTTTTCTGGTTTAGTTATGCCTCGTCAGACTGAAGTCACTTGTTCATCAGAGCTGTACCCAATTTAATTTAATCTTAAGCTATTGATCAATTAATTTATAAAGGTTTCACTTTTTTCTTTAACAGATACCCCCCAGAGGACTTCAATGGGCAGCACTGCTGCTGCCGTAGCTGGCCCTTCGTCAAGGAGCACAGCTGAGCCAAAAGCAACCCCAAAGAGGCAAGTTGGAAGACCGAGGAAGCCGTACACACCCCGCACAAGGAGCACCTTGGCACATTTAAGGAAAACTAGAGACCGATTGCGCAGAAGCCTCTTCAAGGCATCGCAGAAAACTGATTTCGCAGATTTGACGAGACATCAGGTCCTTAAGGGTGCATCAAAATTCATTTCCAAAGGAGCACTTGACCTTTTCAAAATTCAGTTGCATTTGCAGCCTATGAACAAGTTCGGACGAAGATGGCCTGATGAATTCAAGCCTTTTGCTTTAAACCTCTACTTCCAGAGCCGCAGGGCTTACAAGTACCTTGCCAAGTACCTGAGCTTGCCATCGGTTAGGTCGCTGAAGAACTGGCTGTCTCGCATCGCTGTGCACCCTGGAGTTGTTCCCAGTCTCATCACGACTGTTGTAAACAAATTACACGATTTGCCACTAAAAGATCGAGCATGCATTCTGATGTTCGACGAAATTTCCCTCAAAGAAAATCTATTCTATGACTCTAAATCAGATATCGTGCATGGCTTTGCAGACAACGGTAGGGAGCGAACTGCTGATGTGGCTAACTCAGGTTTGGTGGTTATGCTGGCAGGTATCTCTAAGTCCTGGGTTCAACCACTGGCTTTCACTCTTTCAAAAACAAAAGCTTCTGCTGGATGTCTTCACGATTTGTTGACAGACATCATTCAAAATCTGGCTTCTCAAGAAATCTTTGTGAAGTCTGTTGTATGTGACCAGGGAGCCAGTAACTGCACTCTTGCACGAATGCTGGGTGTCACACCAGACCATCCGTTCTTCTTTGTTGGTGACAACCAGGTCTACTTCCTCTTTGACACCCCTCACCTCCTCAAGTGTACACGTAACAACCTGCGCAAGCATGACCTAAGCATTGGCAACACATTGGTATCATGGAAATATATTGTTGACTTCTACAAGCACAAGCATCCTGTGCGGTTGCGATTGGCAAAAAAACTTACCGACAGGCACATCTATCAGACCCCATTTGGAAACATGAAAGTGAAATTTGCTGCGCAGGTTTTTAGTGACACCCTCTCTGGCGCACTTGCGAGCTTCATTTCCTTCAATCAGCTGCCCCCTGAGGCTCAGGCCACATGCGACTTCCTTGAAGAAATGGACCAAATTTTTGATTCGCTAAACAGCCAAAGTCTTCAATGTGACCAAGGAAAAATGAGATTTGCTCTTACTTCTACATCGGGACATATTGAGTTTTTGCGCTCAAAAAGCTCGAGGATCTCGCAGTGGCAGTTTCACTCTCCCCGACAACCTCACACAGTAAAAGGATGGCAAATCACCATCAATGCCATCCTCTTACTGTGGGAAGATCTCAAGCAGAACTTTAACTTTGAGCACCTCCTAACTAGACGGCTCAACCAGGACCCGTTAGAGAACATGTTTGGCATGGTACGGCAGCAGCATGGCTGCAACGAGACGCCCAATTCCTACCAGTTTGTGGCAGGTCTAAAACACATTTTCCTTGGAAAGATGTTCCAGCTTTCTAGTGGAGGAAACTGTGAGGTAGACAATGCCACATTACTGGTGGAATTGAGGCATCTCCAGTGTCGGCTGCTGCCAGCCACCAGCCTGAGCCACTGCCGTCAATTGATGCTGATGATCTCCAATTACCCGATGATCTAAATCAAGACATTGTCCAGGAAAACATACTGTATCACTTCTCTGGGTACCTGGTTGAGTCATTTCTTAAGAAGGTATCTTGTCATCTTTGCCCGGACTTGTTAAAAGCTGCAAGTGGTGAACTGACGTCCGAAGTTCAATTTCATGCCCTGCTTCAAGCGGACGCACCTGGCTCAATTTTTGGTTCTTTTTGTGCTCCATCAGATTCTTTTTTCTTTGTTTCAAGGTGCTTGAGCATATTTTCCTTGAGCAGGTTGAGCAGCAGCAGATTCACAAGCCCAAGGTGGCTGAGCGCATTGTGCATGCCCTGGTGCCCCATTCCGAAGGTCACTTTTGTAGCACAGCATGCACAGTGCAGTTCCTCCACCTCTTTGTGAATGTGCGCCTACGTTGGCACATTCGGCTCGTTAACAGGGATCTACTGAAAAAAGATGCCCGTAAAACATCTGAGAAAAGGAAACGACAAACATTTTCAACCTAATTTGATTTAGTAGAGAGTTAGTTATGGCTTTTTGTGCACCTGTGTGGATGTCGAAAGCTGTCTTTTTGGTATAACTTGGATGTCAAATCAGAACCCACTGCCCAGGGATCCTGGGTTCGAGCCCCACCCCTGCCCGTTTCGATCTGGATGAGCATCGTACCGGCGTGCGGTCGTGTATCACTACTGTGTGAGCACGTTAAGGACCCCAGGCTAGCAGTCGTACTGCACTGGCTAAATTGCTCATCTACAGCGTGAACCAGTGTCGCCTCAAACTGGCAGACCGACCTTACGCTGTATAAACACGAACAACTAATTTGACTTTTTGGATGTCAAATATAGCATTCATACTGCACTGCTCAAATTGCCCCCTCCTAAATTGAAGACCGGTTGCCTCATCCCTGGCAGACTAACTCCACACAAACCATAATAAACTTCACACGATTCACCTTTGTAATGCACCCAACAGACCTGAGGTCTTGTCACTGGTACTTAAAAACCTAGCATGTAGCCTAAACACATTATTTGTGCACTTAACACTCTTCTAGATTTAATTGTACATATTTGTTAGATTTAATCTTGTGAATAGCTTCTGGTTTGATTTTATAAACCTGCTTACCTGCGCAATCGGTGTTGGTAGTTTTTTTTGTCCACATCCCTGCTTTTCATACTTCCTGCACAGCGCTTAACAAGTGTAATGAGCGTGATTTCTGGACCTGCATGTTTGTTTATAGGGCTGTCTGCACTTCTGTATGCTTCTTACAATTTAAATATTAAATTAATTTATTTGGGAGTTGATTTGTTTGTTTGAGTATTCAGCATTTTTGTTTGTAGGAGTTGTTTATAGAGCCATTTAGATAATTCGAAGTATGATAAGTGCTGTTCTGTTAGCTTGTACATTAAAGTGATTAATTTCGTTTTACATATTTGACAACGTTTACTGCCTACTACAGTTCTTGGTTCCCCTTGGAGGGCGGTGAACTGCCAACGTGAGTTTGTAAATACGTGTTTGAAATACCGCAACTCATTTGAATGGTGTTCAATAAAAAATACATTTCAATGAACGTGCTGTTTCTGTTTTTTTTGCACTGGTGATTAATATCTCGCGAAGCGCATTTGTTGCGAAGTGTAGCGCGCGCGGCTCGTCTGCTCGACCGGTGCCGCGCTGGCCGCTCGCGAGCGGCCAGCGTGGAACCGGACGAGCGAATGCCGCACGCAGCGCGGCACGGCAAAAAACAAACAGATAGCGCGGCACCGAAAGAAAAAAAGGAGTGAGAGAGAGAGGAGAAAGCAAACAAACCGCAAAAAAAGAAAAAAAAGAGACGGGAGAGAAGGAGAAGGAAGGAGGGCGCACGCCAACGACATTAGTGGCGCCATCTGGCGGTCTTCGAATATTATATTATATTTTATTTTATTTACGATACCAGAGGCACTCCTCCTGGGAGCGTCTTTCCTGTTTTAAAAAAGTTTTGGTCCATCTGACTGACTGACTGATTTACTTTTTTGGTCTCACACCCTACTTTCTGCCACTCGCGCGCCTTGTGGCGCTAGTTTCTCCTTACCACGGTGGAGGCTACAGCTGCACTCGGCTGTGTCGGTCCCGAAGGCGATTGCGCTCCGGTGAAAATACTGAACGGTTGCGAAATAATGACGGAAAGTGCTATGTTTACAGTAAAGAATTGCAACAGCAAGTTATATCGAAAAAACGCTCTCCTTTATTTTGCTGTTTTTAAATATACTGCGGTTCCTGGAGAAACTGCCCTACAAGTGGCGCGCTGGGAGTAGAGCGCTGAGACGTTTTCGAACTCGCCACGGGGCGGCTCCGCACCTTAGCACCTGCCGCTGATGCCGCGGCTTTGGCTACACATTCAAGTTGATCGCAAAGCGCTGATCTCTCTTGCCAGGAAGCATCTCTTCCGGCCTGAGTGAATATCCACTCTACGCAGATTAATTCAAGACGGCGATTACACAGCCGTGCGCGAACAGCTTTGCGAATAGAAAAAAACACTACAATACTCACAATACTGTCTAGGGAGGTGCGCGCGGGGAAACAAGCCCAGGCTTGGAACCGCTCAAATAATTACGAAGCATGATCAAGCGTTTTCTTTTTTAATAAGATATTCATCCCCTGAGCCGACTAAAAATGCTCTCAGATGTATGACATTGCTGGAAAAAAATCAACGTACTGGGAGATATTTTTATTACTGTGAAGTGCACGAAAAGCTTCCGCTCCCATTCACACGACACAGTATAAAGACAGGAAACGCAGAGCTCGGGAGTAGTGATCGGGTTGGTGTCTGCTGCGCTGCTGTTTTTGTATGCTGTTGCTGATTGATGTTTGTATGTTTGTGTATGCGCTCTATGTATGTTCGGGCTGATAGCGTGCAATCCATAGAGTTATTACAATAAACGCTAGAGCTCAGCTGGCGCTAGTGTGCTGTTGCATTTTGAAGCAGACAGCAAGCAGTCTAAATTTGACTTCCGGTAATGTATTCCTATGGGAAAAAGCGAGTGCATTTTCTCTCTGCGCTCGATTATAAGAGCAAATATCACGAATAACTTGTACGTACTAGGCACATTGGAACATTTCTCAGTCACGCAGACGAAATAAATGGTCAGTTACGGCGTTTTTCTTTCAAATTCATCGCATTAAAAACGGTGCTAAAACGGCTTCGTACGTGTATTTTTGTGCACTGTCGGACACTGTTAGCGCGAACACGGCGTCGACGCTTTCCAACATGGGGGATATACGTGCCGAACGAACAAAGGACATGTAGAAAACCGAGAGAGACGGCAAGAACTACGCAGTAACACTGGATAAGTAACTCCTTGTGCTTACGAGACGATCAAAATAAATTGAAAGTCACGTAATATAGTCAGATTTGCAATAAATAAGTACTGCGAAGATGCTTGTTCTGGGTTCAAATGGTTCAAAAGCATCACCCGCACGCTCAAATCTTTGCAAATAAGGGGAGCCAGAGAGCAGAGTGCCCGATAAAAACTGCCCGACATGGGAAATAGTAAAAAGACATACCTTTCGTAGCTCACGTGCTTTATTTTTTGCGTTCGAATGTTTCTTTAACCGATCGTAAAGATGCGCACGACGGAGTCATTTTCATCCAATGACAGGACGGGCATATTAGCAATATATAAGCACCACCGAAATGCTAGCGAACCTGAACACACACTACATTCCTTTCGATCGTTAGTTTGCTTAGAACCGTCGCTCGTTTTCACATACCTTCCTTGAAACAGGGTTTGGGCCTGAAATAGAAGCGAAGTTTAACATCGCTCAGTGGTAAAGAAAAATGCTGTAACTAAAGCAATTACACTTTCACAATACCAATAAAGGTACATACTATCCGTTACAACCGATATGACAAAAGTTATTCATGTTATTTTCCGGCGAAGAGACAAAATTCACGCGCGTTTTCCCATAGGAATACACAGGGGAGGCTGGAAATGTAGACTGCATGCTGTCTGCTTCAATTTGCAACCGGAAGTCCCGTAGACACTAGCGCCAGCTGAGCCTCTAGCGTTTATTGTAATAACTCTATGCTTATAATAGAACTGGCCTGATATGTCTACCTCCCTGTGAAATAGAGGTCCCGAAAGACAATGGTGGCGATCAGAAAATAATATATTCTGTAGAACATGAACTGGGCAGTAACTAGCGCCACTGCCCTAACTTCTGCGATCAATCTGCTTGACCCTGCCATCTGGTGTCAAGCAATTTTAACCTCATTTACGCTACGCGGCTACGCCATAATTTCGTGTTTACCGCTTTGAAACGAGCTGCTTCGGATTTGTTTTTTAGAGCGGCTTTTGGTTTCGCAGGCGATGGTTTCACTCCTTCGTGATGTGCGGTTGACGCAACGGTTGACGAAGGAATTGTGGCTCGAGGAATAGCAAAGGTAAGACAAAGTGCGCGAACTGGGTGCCGGTTGTCTCCGTTGGGTATCCCTCGCAGTGCTGACGATGAGACGATTGCGTGACTGCCTGCTTTCCGAAGCAGCCAGTTTCTTTACCTGCAGGGGAAGCCGGCTTCGGAAATAAATACAGTTCGCGGAAAGCTCGTGTTACGTTTTTTTATTTGCTGCTCCTCTCGCTCCGTACAATAGACTTCGTGTTCTCGTTAGCCTTATTGAGCTCGATTTGCTCGATTCGTGGCCGCCATACTGAATGTGCAGGCGACGGAGGAACATTTGCTCCCTGCTTTAGGGACGAAAGTTCTCTCTCTTTCAGCAGGAACATATGTGTCAAAAGCGTTCCTCCCTTTAGGGAGGACATACTGACCTTTTTTTCTAAGAGTGTGGCTTAGACTCGCTCCAAGGAGAACCTGTGTACGTCAGAAATCAGCGCTAGCCACCAGTGGGCACCATCCATTGTCCTCGTGGCGAAAACAACCTCGCTCGTACATTGTTTTGCAGGACGAGGAGGGACATGCATGAAGGAAGAAAATAGGGTTTTGCTGCGGCTTTAGTACAGAAAAGCAAAACCTCCTGCGCGATTTACCGACCCAAACCAAGACTGAAAAGAAAGGAGGGAGAAAGGGAGATGTAATATAGTAATTACCGTTAGGGAAGCCCTGCGAAGCAGGAAAGTCGGAAAAAGACAGCGACCAACGATCACGTGACACGGAGGTGTGGCTCAGGTAGGCGTTAATATCACGTAGCTATGCATGGAACGTCAATAAACCACGAATATTACAGCCGGAAAGACAGCCTTCCCGGTTGACGCGGAGGAACGTGCCAGATAAATTTGCGTTACTATTTTGCGCGCCTCAGCGCGTCGGAGCTGATTGCGGCAGGCTTTCATCGCCAGCGAACTAATTGTTCGTTTACACTTGAAAAATATTGCTACCGCCGAAGTGGATTCCGTAGCGGTGAAAGACCGGAGATGTTTGCATCTATTTCTGCCACCGGTGATGCTTTTCTCGTTTGCTCGTGGAGCGCCGCGTTTGCAACGAGAAGGCGCGGAATTCTTGTCGTCTGCTTCTCTCTGCAAACTCTCGGGGTCGATAGGTACGTCCGGTACAAATGGAAAACGCGTTGTAGACGATTGGATCTCACCGCCGCGCTTGTTTCACCATGGGAACAACCGTGCGAAAATGTTCCTTCAACGGCAAACAGGACGGGACTACGACGATTTGGTCGTTACTTAACGGAAAGTATAATGGCTGAACCAAAGAAGCAGCAGGACACCCCCGTCGGCGGCGCTATTCAAACCGCACCCTGAACCTAAATTTACGGCCGACCCTTTGTCGTCATTGGACTCTTCCCGCAGATAGCTGACCGCGTTTTGGGAATCCGCCGGTTTCCCTTCTTTCCATCGTCGCTCCAGTGTTATTTCTTGTGCAGTGAAAATCTTTGCTGATTCACTCCCAAACAAAAAGTATATTCTTAAACTCCTTGTCCCATATCGGACACTCCAGTACGGATTCGACGTACAGCGCGCTGACGTCGCACTGAAGTTTCGGGGTGTCGCACATGTGGGACGGGGGCTATTAGAATATGCCCTTTTTTGAGTGTGTTGAACGATGTTCCGCAAGCCGGTCGTGGTTTGGATGGACTGCAGCGTGTCGGACGCATAGTCGCAAGAGATGCTGTTTTCTATAGAACTCACATAAACACTGGTGCGTTTAGTCATGAAGATGGCAGAGTGGTTGAAAGGAATGGCGAAGCCGCCGGAGAATGCAGTCGAGCGTTGCACGCGAGCGTCTGCTTTCGGTGGAAAAGAACCACGCGAGTCGCACGCCGTCCGGGTGCGAGATTTGGGGATATCAACATCCTGACGGTCCGGCTTGCGTATTTTGCCGTCCGCAGTTCCACGAGCACAGAAAGGTGAAAAGGAAAAAAGTGAAAAAAAAGTCGGAAGACACCTAAAAACGCGCGGAGTTGTGAATACGAAAGCATGAATGTCAAATGGAAAGCCGGAGTGCTCCGCAGGTTGAGATCCGGTGATAATCTTTTTCGGGGTTGTGCTTGTCTCGTCCTGCTGTGCGCGACGCATTGCTTCCGCTTCGCGTTGTCGAATGGCGTCGTCCTCTTGGCGCAGGAGACGGCGGAACCGCGAACTGCGCGTCGCGCTGTCGAATGGCCGCGATTTGTCTCTTAGTGCGTTGCACGCTGTTCATACCGCCCGCCGTGACACGCGCTGCGCCGCTGCTCGTTCCATC
>JAZHYW010014605.1:0-15500 GCA_037355805.1 Ixodes ricinus
GTTACCCATCGCAGAAGACACCGACGACCGAGCAAGCCGCCATACCGAAGTCCAACTCCCGGAATCCGGATCCCTGCTGCACAAGCCGAAGGAGAAGATCCCGACGATGACCACCCCGCCCGTCGTCGTCCTGCCCGTCGCTCCGCGAACGCCTTCTCCCTTCCTCGGCGAGACCTACGAGGACGTGGAAGACTGGATCAACGAGTACGAACGCGTGGCTCGCCACAACGGGTGGAGTGACGAACAGCGCCAGCAGAACCTCTATTTCTCACTTGAAGGGACTGCAAGGCGCTGGTTCGAAAACCACGAAGCTTCCTTGACTTCATGGGAGCTTTGCAAGAACCAGCTGACGCGTACGTTTGCCAATCAACATCGGAGAGAGAGGGCCGAAGATCTGCTGCAATCCAGGACCCAGCGCCCCAATGAGAGCGTCACCAGTTTCGTGGAAGACGTCCTGCGCCTGAGCTCCCGCGCCGACCCTCAGGCCACCGACGAAAAGAAGCTGCGTATTCTGATGCGCGGCGTGAAGGACGACATCTTCGGTGGACTCGTACGCAACCCACCGACGTCCGTTCAAGGATTCGTCACGGAAGCCACGAATATCGAGCGTGCTCTGCAAGCCCGGGCCAGCCACTACCAGAGACTACCCGGCGTCAGCGCGATTTCGCAGTCCCCTTACGACCTTGCCCACGACACCCCGGGGATTCGTGAACTTATTCGCGACATCGTCCGGGAGGAGCTCAAGAAGCTACTGCCGACTGCTGAGCGCCCGGCCTCAATCTCCATTACCGAGGTTGTTCGGGACGAGGTTCAGCGAGCGCTCCTGCCGGATACCCCTGTCACCGTGGCCGCAGCCGACGAGCCGACGCTGACCTACGCCGCAGTGGCCCGACGACAGCCGCCAACTGCTCAACGTTACCCGGTGGCGCCACGACGAGACCCACCAACGCAGGCGTACCCCCGACGCAACGACGAAGTACGTCAGTACGACCGCCGAGAACAGCCGGCACCAAGGAAAACCGACGTGTGGAGGACAGCGGATCGACGACCCATCTGCTACCACTGCGGGGAGGCCGACCATATCTACCGCCGTTGTCCCTACCGGCAAATGGGCCTGCGTGGGTTCCACCCAAACGACCCACGCCCGAGGTACGGCGAACGCCCTCGCGACATCGAGGAGTACCTCCGACGCTCGCCCTCCCCCGTGTCGTCTATCCGCCGTGAAGCCCGCTCCCCATCGCCACGACGTTCAGCGTCTCCAGCGCCACGACCCCGCCGAGAGAGCCTGTCTCCCCTGCGTCGTCGGGAAAACTAAGTGCGGCAACGCCTGGAGGTGACGTTGCCGAAAACGACGAAAGCAAAGAGCCTCCAAGAACGCCGGAGCACTCCCACTCTCCCGACGCCCCCCAGCGCACCAACGCTCCTGCAACGGTGTCCAACAACCTAAACGTTGTTATCGACGGCCTCGACGCATCGGCACTCGTGGACACCGGGGCAGACTACTCAGTCTTGAGTGGGAGGCTCTCTCGCCGCCTGCGAAAAGTGACAACGCCGTGGGATGGACCTCAAATACGAACCGCCGGAGGGCATCTCATCACACCAGTCGGGAGATGCACCGCTCGCGTCGAGATCCACGGTGAGACGTGCCCTGTGAAATTCGTCATTCTACAAGACTGTGCCAGAGACGTCATTCTCGGAATGGACTTTCTGTGTGAATACGGCGCCGTCATCGACCTGGGTGAGAACAGATTGACGCTGCGGACGCCTATTCCACCTTCAGAGAAACCCCAAACAGCGTCAGCCGCCGTCCGAGTCGCTGCCGACCACGTGAACCTGCCGCCGCGATCAAGTGTTGTCGTACCCGTCGTGACCGATGCAGCTACCTGCGGCGAAGTTGTTCTGGAAGGCAACCTTCAATTGCTCCTGGGAAGAGGAATAGGCGTCGCAAGAGGAGTAGCTGAAGTACAGGATGGCCGCACTGTGGTCCTCGTGACGAACTTCCGAAATGAAACACAACACCTTACTAAAGGTGCAGCCGTTGGTCACGTCGAGGAACTTCGGAACTCCGTCGAAATCGACGCGATTGCTGAAGAATCATCGCCACCTCAGCAAGACACTACGCCGCCAGCGCAGCTTGACATTGACCCCAAGCTTCCAGGCCCGAAACGACGGCAGCTGAGTGACCTCCTAGCCGAATACAGCGACTGCTTTGCGTCGTCGTCGAAGGTGCGCCAAACCACCGTTGCGAAGCATCGCATCGTCACCGAGGACGACGTGCTCCCTGTGCACCGATCGCCGTACCGAGTCTCCGTAAAAGAACGGGAGGTCATCCAACAGCAAGTGGAAGAAATGCTGAACGACGACATAATCCAGCCTTCAAGCAGTCCGTGGGCCTCTCCTGTCGTGCTGGTTAGGAAGAAGGACGGAACGCTCAGGTTCTGTGTTGACTACCGGCAGCTGAACGCGGTGACGAAGAAAGACGTCTACCCACTTCCCCGCATCGACGACACTCTAGACCGGCTGCGCCATTCTCAATATTTCTCATCGATGGACCTAAAGAGCGGCTACTGGCAGATCGAAGTCGACGAACGGGACCGAGAGAAGACAGCTTTCGTCACGCCGGATGGCCTGTACGAGTTCAAGGTGATGCCTTTCGGCCTATGCACGGCGCCGGCAACATTCCAGCGTGTCATGGACACAGTACTGGCAGGGCTGAAGTGGCAGAGCTGTCTCGTCTACCTTGACGACGTCGTAGTGTTTTCAAGTGACTTCGACGAGCACTTGCGACGACTCCGAGCTGTTCTCCAAGCCATTCAGACCGCCGGACTCACACTCAAGCCGTCAAAGTGCCGGTTCGCCTATGACGAACTGAAGTTCCTAGGCCACGTGGTTAGTAACGAAGGCGTCCGCCCAGACCCCGAGAAGACTCGCGCCGTCGCGGCATTTCCAGCGCCGACAGACAAGAAGGCCGTGCGAAGATTCCTTGGACTTTGCGCCTACTATCGACGCTTCGTTCGGGATTTCGCTAAAATTTCCGCACCGCTCACAAACCTCACGAAGGACGCCGAGAAGTTCGAATGGGCCGAGGAGCAGCAGCAGGCATTCGACGAGCTGAAGCGACGACTGCAGACTCCTCCTGTTCTTGGACATTTCGATCAAGATGCGGAAACCGAAATTCACACGGACGCAAGTAACGCTGGACTGGGCGCGGTACTGGTTCAAGTGCAAGAGGGCACCGAGCGAGTTATCGCCTACGCAAGTCGGACACTGTCCAAGGCGGAGAAAAATTACTCCACGACTGAGAAAGAATGTCTTGCGGTCGTCTGGGCAATCACGAAGTTTCGTCCTTACTTGTACGGGAGCCCGTTCCGTGTAGTCACGGACCACCACTCGCTCTGCTGGCTTGCGAACCTCAAGGACCCGTCAGGACGCCTCGCTCGATGGAGTCTCCGGCTACAAGAGTTCAACATGACAGTGGTCTACAAGTCAGGACGGAAACACAGCGACGCCGACTGCCTCTCCAGAGCCCCCGTCGAAACCCCTCCCGGCTGCAGCGACGACAATGACGACGAGTGCTTCCTGGGCGCAGTGAACACCGACGACATGGCACAGCGTCAACGGGACGATCCTGAGCTGCGCGCACTAATCGAGCACCTGGAAGGGGGCGGGAGTACCGTGCCACGTGTCTTCTCACGAGTACTGCCGACCTTCGCCATTCGACAAGGTGTACTCTACAAAGAGAACTTCGGGGACAACAACACACCGTGGTTGCTGGTAATCCCAGCCGACCTTCGGGAGGAGATCTTCCAAGCATGTCACGACGACCCGACGTCCGGACACCTCGGTTACAGCCGAACACTGGCCCGTATTCGTGAAAAGTATTACTGGCCAAAGCTCCCCAAAGCCGTCCACCTCTACACCCGATCGTGCCACGAGTGCCAGCGACGTAAGAAACCGCCGACGAAGCCGGCAGGTCTCCTGCAGCCGATTGCTCCCCCGACCGCACCGTTCCAGCAGATCGGAATGGATCTACTTGGCCCTTTTCCGCCGTCAACGTCGGGAAACCGCTGGATAATCGTCGCCACAGATTATCTCACGCGGTACGCCGAAACGAAAGCCCTTCCTTCAGGGACTGCTGTGGAAGTCGCCAAGTTTTTCATCGAGTCCATCGTCCTCCGGCACGGCGCTCCCGAAGTTCTGATTACCGATCGCGGATCATCGTTCATGGCACAGATGACCCAAGAAATCCTCCGGCTCAGTCACACCAGCCATCGTCGTACCACTGCGTACCACCCGCAGACCAACGGGCTGACGGAGCGACTCAACAAGACAATCGCCGACATGATCTCTATGTACGTCGACGTAGAGCACAAGACGTGGGACGAGGTGTTGCCCTACGTCACGTTCGCCTACAATACGGCGGTTCAAGAGACCACTGGATTCACACCTTTCCAGCTGGTACATGGTCGCAAGGTAACGACCATGCTGGACGCCATGCTGCCCCATGAGCCATCTGACAACGAGAGCGACGACGCCCAGGTGGTTGCTCAACGGGCCGAAGAAGTCCGCCAGCTCGCCCGACTCATGATTCAAGACCAGCAACGCGTCGACGCGGGCCGCTACAACCTTCGTCGTAGGGACGTCCACTTCCAGCCCGGAGACAAGGTGTGGGTGTGGACGCCCATCCGTCGCCGCGGCCTCAGTGAGAAACTGCTGAAACGGTACTTTGGACCATACAAGGTACTTCGTCGCCTCGGCGAACTGAACTACGAGGTGATGCCCGACGGAACACGAACATCGTCACGCCGCCCACCACGACCTGAGGTCGTCCACGTCGTGCGCCTGAAGCCGTACTACGCTCGATAGGACTGTGGACCTTATGTGCTCCAAAGGACTCTTTAGTTTATCGTTCTTTTTTATTTTGTTTTGTTTTGTGTGGCATCGGGGCGATGCACTTTTTAAAGGGGGAGTAATGCCGCGCGCGCAGCTGGCCAAGTAGGCAGCGCGCGCGTGGCCTAGCGGTTATCGTACCTGCCTCCCACTCGGAAAGCGAGGGTTCGATTCCTGGGAGCGACGTGTCTTTTGTTTATCCCTGCATTTTAGTGTTCTGGCAAATTCGAGAATCCGGGTGCTCTTTCGAGGTGCGAATGTTCTACGCGTCGAACTTTCTGCGCCGATTATTCCAGAAGCTCACGCGTGTACATAAGGGGCTTCGCGTAGCGAGCCAGATTCAGTTTCGCCTCAGCGTTCGAGCTTGCTGCTTCGCCGCCTTCGACGCCCGCGACGCTCTGTTGTTATCTTTCTTTTGCCTTTTATTTTTGGGCACAAGTTCGCCCCATTAAACGTTCAGTTTACTCAGCCATTCGCCGCCTCATCACTTGTCATTCGTGACAATATCTCCATGCTCATCGATACTTTTTCCAAAGAATCTCAATCTGTTTCTGACAGTGATTTAATTAAACACTTAAAAGCATGAATTCGTAACTATGGCCCGCGTATTTTTATTTGGAGCATTGAAAAATACACCAATATTTTTTTCTTTATCCATCATATATGGTATTCATTTGTGCCTGCGGAAGTTTCTAAAAGATTGCAACAACAAAAATTATGCATGCTCGTTCATTTAACTGTGTTTAATGACTTCATCTCCAAAGGGTACATCATGATGCAGCTTGCATGTGCAGCTTGGATGTGCATAAGCCGTCACAAGAGGCTTAAAACCGGTCTTGTCTCAGTTGGTCGTAGTCAAACACAAGTGGTGAACGGGACTTCTCAGAGGCGCCATTAAGCCTTTTACGACTTTTGCGGCAACGCCTGCCAATGCGGCAACGCCTGCCTATTCGGAAAAAAGACTATATTACTTATAATTGGTTCTAGAACAATTGGATATGTATGCACTCTTATTAAACTGAACAAATTGTAAATCATGCATCTCAAACGATAAAAAACAAAAATTAAAATGGACGAACTTAGAAAGGGAACTCGACAGTTAAGCCGCCAGGGCTTAACTGTTGAAACTGCTCAATTGTGAAACAAATTGGACAAAATAAAACAGATGAAATAGCCAAACTGGTGGCTGAAGTGATCGAAATGCCAGTTGAGCCAGTGAAATTGCTAGCTGGGCTGGAAGACGGTTTGTGAAACTTTTGAAACGTAATCGAACTGAAGTCCGTCTTCGGACAGTCACAGAGTCTTAACGAGATATGTTCCGCGCTTTTTATTTAAAAAAAGCAACGGATGTTCACACTATCCGCTGAATTGTTCGATTGGCATCTATCACAAATCATGGCAGAAAAAATAGAGCCCACTCAATCAACCAGTGTTTACTGTAGAGTTAAGAAGAAACTATTGGACTGCGCGCTATAATCTTTCGATAATAGCAATTATATTAATAACAATAATCAATAAATTAGTGTTTATTAGTGTCCAGGAACATCCAATAGGTCTTCATACTGGCGCAGTACAATATAATGCGCACAAAAACACCGCGCTCGCGCGCTCACACTCACACAAGCGCGCGCACACCGCAGAGGCACACCAACGCACAACCACAGACGTAAACGCGCGCGCACACACAAACACACGCACGCAAGCACTCGCACCCGCAGACAGGCAAATAGGACCTGGTAAACCCTGTGGAACGCACAATATATATATTGTTGAAATTTCGACATTTTCTTTAAAGGAGCGGTGCAACGATATTCAATTGGAATGTTTTTCACTTTACACGAGCTTACTGGCACTAGTGGGACTCAAGGATACTCGCACGCAACGCCACTGGCCGAGAAACTCCTTTGTTGCGGCGTAATTTCAAGGACAAAAGCGATCATTTTCATTCAATCTCTCCTTTGCAAAATTTGATGACGTAACGTGGGAATCGCAGTACCCTCCAGTGACGATATTTGAATGCGGCTCATAGATTGGACCCGAGCATTGCGTGGACACTCGATTTGGGCTCGTGATAATTACTAGCTCGAGAAGCATTCGGGTAGTGGACCGTGTCCAATCGCTGCAACGACGACAATAGCCGAGCCATAACAATGTCTGGAACTCAGCGCGTGTCCTGTGCTTTGCCAACCCCAGCGCGTGGCTATGATCAACATTGGCGGCATATAATCGGCTCCAGATCACGTGGCCGCTTGTTCTGGCTGCGAGTTGAGGGGCTGAACGCTGCTCGTTTTTCTTTAATATTTTTTCTGGGACTTCTATTACGTGGGGTGAAAAACGAACGCGTGTTTCATAGGTCATTAACGTCAGGGATCCGTTCTAAGCGGTATTTGCGCAAAGTACAAAAATTGTTGCATCGCCCCTTTAAATCACATGTTTGAGTCGTGTAGTACACATTAATAATCGAGTTATCTGTGCGCGAGGTATGCCTTTCGGCTATCTTCTGCTGTGGGTTATTTTCGAGAGCGAAGCACTTCGTCGTTTGACACGGCTGAGAGGGCGGTGCCTTCAAACCTCTGCGTAAAATAAAACATTTTATACGCGTTCGTTCTGTCGGGCAGGTACTCAGCAAAAATAGCCTCACTTGTTAGTTTTTAATTTCAAACATGGTACAATGCTTTCTCAATGGCCTCGTAAAAGTATGTATATACACCATGAAACGCAAGGACAGCAAAACAATATGAGCATTTAGCTGCAAGCAGTCACTGAAATAGCGCCTACGCAGGCTTCGCCCATTGATATCAACACTTTCTCGGTTAGGGTTACCTGGGACGCTGGTAAAAGACAAATCGCGAACCCAGTGAGTGTGCTCGGCGAAAGGTTATCTTGTTGCCGCGGCCGAGTGTTCCTTGGAAAGGTCTATATAGCTTTGCAGAACGTAGCCTGCAATATACTTTATTCCAGTATGCGGAATGGGCACCTCCGTTCCATTCCAATTCCATTTAATTCCGGGGAATAAGAGTTTCCGAGAATTCCCTTCCCTTTCAACTCCTCGGAGTGACGACACTGGGCCCTTTTCCACTTCTGGAATGGTTGAACTCCACCATTATATTCTTTTAATTCCTAAACGTTAAGAAATGGCCATTGACAAACACATTGTATTAGTGAGGAAAAAAAACAGTATAACGCTGTTAAAATATTCAAAAGCGGAGACGACTGTAAAAGAATTCCAAAGCTTCCTCAAAGGACTCATTTTGCTTAGCCGAAGGGCGGTGCACAAGGCGCTTGGTGCACTTGGTGTCATTGCAGTCATCGATCGCGCGATCAAGAATAAAAATCTCGCGAGTCGCAACAGCCGACAAAAGTTAAAGCACCCATTTGCTTCGCAAACGAACCGTATACCCGCCACAGATACATGTACTTAACTATTAAGCTGGGCTAGTTGGATAGGCATATTTCAAATACATAGCGCTTGTTCCGTCAGTGTGTACTTGACCTTCGCGCTATTTATTTGTAATGCAAAGATACATGGTTAGCGTGCTGTTTTTCTTATATGGCCTTAGGAATGTCTAGTTTGTGAGTGGCACGAGGAGAAGGGGTATCGCTCTCTGCTTCACATACTTGCACAGGAGCATGGGTAGTGCATTGTTAGAAGGGACGCCGCCTATTCCCGCCCCGAGTCTTCATGCACTGCGGGAAGAAGAGAAAACTGATGACAAAGTGCAATCGGCGATACGACCCCGGAACAAGGAACCGTAGCACCATCTTATGGAACCTGCCTTAAAACACAAACTATTACGTTTGCTCTGCGATTCTTGCGATTTATTAGTATAGTCAATCAAATTCTTTATTTGTGTTCACACAAAGAATAGAAGATCGGCTGGTTTATTTTTTTTATTTGAACATACTATCGGTCTTTTACGGGACCAAGATAGGGGTGGGATACAATGAACAGCCCAACAATCACAGTCTGCGCTGTCCTGCGCAGACACAGCCACAAGAGAAACAGCAGCACAGCAAAAGCAAGGATAGTAAAATAATAATAACACAACAAACAGCATTGGGTCGAATCGGTGATTATTTTTGTTCGGTTCGCGTTTGAGTTCAGTATAGTCTTTGCATTTTGTTCTGGTTCGGTTCTGGTTCAGTGATGCTTTTTGAAATAGCGGTTTGGTTACTGGTTCCACCATGCCTGAACCAGTACAAACCGGTTCTTAAACTACGATTCAATAGACCGATCTCACCAAGCGTTCCACGCATGCGTGACGCCGCCATAACTGTAGTTCGTAGGAGGCAGACGCCAGTTCACGAGACAGCTCATGCCGCCTTCGTGCTCTGCTCGCGCAGACCTCCAGCAGGGTTGTCGCGCGTGCAGAAAGACTACAGCTCCCACGATGCATGTCGGCAGCGGTGGCGTACTCAAACTAGCTGGTGAGATCGGTCTATTGGGAAACAGCTAAAAATTACAAAGAATCTTCAATCACGACGTCACGACAACTGTGACCATCTATCCTCCGTTCACCCTCAGGGCTGGTTCACACGTTAGGAACGGTTGCGTTCGCATGCAACCGAAACGACCGTCAAGACCGAAACACCGCAACAACCGTGACTCATGGATCGCTTCGATAAGCTACCGCCTGCATCGCTTGCCATGTTGTCTATGGCAAACTCTTGTTCAGGTGACTTCGTCGTTACGGTTGTTTCGGTTGCATGCGAACTCAACCAACACAGATGTGTGAACCCGCCTTGAAGCTCAGTAGAAGCTCCGCTTTCAGCGCGAGCTTTCTACCCTTGCTAACACGAGTGTCAACGCGCAGGCACGCGCAACCAAAGCACTGCAGAAGGCAGCGAGCTGGCGCTGAAGGCGGAGTTTTAGATAGAATTAGAAGAACGTGTTGGTTAAACATCTTGGTATGCGAACGCAAAAGGAGACAAGGGACACAAAAACACGTCAGACACGGACAGCAAAGCAGTGTAGCGGTCGCTACACGAGTCCCATACTCACACGTGTACACCGAAAATGCAGTTTATAAAGTGGGTGAGCTCTAAGCTTCAGCAGAGCTCTGTAGTGACGTGTGCGATTCCAGCGTAATGTGGCTCATACAGGATCGAATCCTACACCGCGGCGGTGGACAATCTTTTGTCGAGCTTCTGGCGAAATAGACGACGGATGCTCTACGCCCTACTATGACAATTACTACAACGACAACGATAACGGACGTCATTTCCTGTGGTTTAAAGAACCCATAACAGCTCTTGCTGTAAAACGCCTGCTTGGCTCCGTGGTAGCGCGCTCGCTTCCGAAGCAGCGGCCCCGGGATTGAATCCCAAGAAAAGCTCAACTAGTTAGGGGGATTTTATTTTTCAAGTTCAAATTCAAGTTCATTGCCCTCAAGGGCATTCTCGTGGAATGCATTATATGAAGGAGAAACAAGAATTCGTAGCGACGATAACAACATACTAAATAGATTAAACATTAATTGCCCGTACACGCAAACAATCCTTACCAAACTGAGGAAAATTAAACTGTTCGCTAATCAGGTCAGCAGAATTAAACACTTCTGGCGAAATACAGAAGGATCTTGCACTTTAACAATATCGTCAGTGAGGGAGTTCCAGTTTGTAATAGGAAGCGCAAGTAATAAAAATTTTAATCTATTAGTGCGTATATATTGCCGAATTCTCTCAAGCATTTCGCCAATATATATTTTCAAATATGGCGCCTGACTGGTGCCCACTCGTGCGAGTACAGTGCCCTAGATGTTGGGTAGTCGGCTCACCGCCCTATCTTCCCCGTGCATTGCGCTAAAGCGGCCGATGTCGAAAACGCCGGAGGCGCAGCAGTAGGTTCCTCCTGAAACTTCTCCCGCCCGCTGGCCGCTATTGACAAGAGCCGCCTATCCGACCTGGGGCCGTAATCTGGATATTTGACAAAAACGTCGGCGAGAAATCCGGCGGCTATGGTTGGCCGGCGTCACGGTCGAAGTGCGGCGTTGGCCAATCACGGCAGTCAGATTTCTCGCCGACTTTCTCGCCAAGTGTCCAGATTAGGGCCCCTGGTCTGGCCATTGCGCGCTGGAAAGCTTTAGGAGGAAACGCTTACAGCGCCACCGCCGTGTCGACATCAAACGCATCAGGCCGAGCCGTCCTGTGAGCCCACTACAACTCTCTAGGCCACTGTAGTGCAAGCATGGGTAGCGTGCGCGTAAACGTAGCTTTGGCAAATACTTCCCCCGTGATGATAATGCGAATTAAGAATATTTAAGATGACCTTGAAGGAGCCGCGTACCGCGGTTCAAGTTTTCTTTGTTTCGGGATGAAGCTGAAACTTCATGAATAGATAATTGTAAAAAAGATTAAAGGAAGTATGGAGTCTCGAGGTGCTCAGTGAGTTTACTGAGCCTTACATGGTGACATTGACGAGGAATGTTTCCAGAAGCCTGAGGCGAAACTGCTAATTTGGGATGCGCGTTCGGTGTTAGGGTAAAAATTCCCACGGAGCCGTGTCCACGGTTTTTACCAATTAGTCCGTCGTGGCCGCGGCTGTGAGTGCAATGAAGAGAAATGTGGAGTGCATTCTGAAAGTCTGCTGCGACGACAACGTCAAGTGCGTTGCCACTTCACTTACGAAGGGTCAAGCATTTAAACTTTAACGTGAATAAATAAAATACTTGAATACATTGAATACATCCTTACCTAAAGATCGTGATCGCAAGATATACGTTAAGCTCAGTACATCCGCTCGGGGAACATTTGTGACTAGTGGTTGGTCACGAGAGGTCTCAATCAAACCGCCAGAGGTCACTGAAACAATTTCGGCCAATAACGTGCTCCTCATTTTTGCTCTATTCCTACAGGTTAATGACCGAACTTTCTAGATATATGGCTCTGGCGCTTGCCTGCACGAACAGAGACATGGCGGCGGCCAGATGCCCTACTTGCAATCGTCTATAGGCATGCAGCTCTTAAGTTTGAGCAGTGATTGTTGCAGGCCATATAGGACATGTTTCGGTCGCGTTTTGGTTGCGCGCTTTCTTACATTGCTCGCGGGCGCCAAGCTCGCAGAATTTATTTGGTGGATATAAATTTCCGATTGAAAGTAAAACACAAAAAGGCATTCTTATTGTTTTGATAATACACTAAAAGCGCGAGCACCATTTTTCTGTATTTTGTCTTTTTAATTAGACATATTTCTAGCTCTGTTGCCGCGCGTAGAAGAAAGCTGAGACACTCTTGTTAATGAACATAGCTCATGCGTTACCAAACACTGCATGCCACTTTACACTCAATGCAAACATTTACACGGTCGCGCATTACGCAGAGGCATTTATATTGAGAGAGTTCGGTCATTCATTGGTAAGAATAGGGCGAATATAGGGCACGTCATTGCAGGAAATTGTTTCACTGGCCTTGGCGCGTGAATTGACAGCTCTTCTCGACCAACCACTAGCCACGAATATTCCCCTAGCGGAGAGAATGAGCTGAACTTATAATTTTCTAATCACACTTTCTATACTCTAAGACATACCTGCGCAGTCTACTTATCCGCAAAAACTTGAAGAGCCAATCTCTACGATCTACGAAATCAGCTCAGCGAATGATGAGGTGGAACATCTGTTTAGACCTCAAAATTAAGTCTGCGCTGTGGCATTCCGCAATGCAAGCAAGACGCTTTGCATTGCGTAATGCCACAGCGCAGACCTCATTTTTAGGTCTGAACGGATGTTCCGATTTATCATTCGCTGAGCTGATTTCGTAGATCACAGAGATTGGCTCTCTGAGTGTTTTGCGGCTAAGTAGCCGCGCAGGCATTTCTTAGAGTGTAGGTAGAGATGTATTCAAGTACTTCATTACGGAACGCTATAGTTGAAGTGTGGAATCCTTCCTAACTGAAATGGCAACACACTTCACGTTGTCGTTACGGCGACATTCAGAATACACTCAATCTTTCTCTACACGATTGCAGTTCCAGCTGCGGCCACGACGTATTGGAAAGTGAAAACCGTGGACACGGCTTCATGGGAATTTCGACCCTAACACCGAACGCGCAACCCACTTTCGCGGTTTCGCCTGATGTTGGAAGAGACATTTCACGTCAATGTCATCTTTTCTGGCACAATAAACGCAATTAGCACATTGAAACTCACTATTTCCATGAAACTCTTACAATTATCCACTCATGCACTTTCAGCACACAGCAAAAGAAAATGTGTGCAGTGGTACGCGGAGTTTTCAATGTCATTTAAGATATTTTTACTGCGCAGTATCATCACGGGGGAATATGCGACGCTGGCGGCGCCTCCGTTTTCGTCCCTCCACCACGGCTCCTTCCATCGACCAAACTCCCTCGATATAAGCCTCTGGCCTTACGGGCGCGCTCGCGCCCCCTGGCAGATAGCAACAGGCCTATTGACAAAGGACGCCCACGTCATTTCGAAAGAGAGAGAGAGAGGAGGGGGGGGGGGGGGGGGAAGATCCATAAAGTAGTCGTTGTAAAACTGAGCCACGTGAAACACTTTTGGGTCGCAATTTTTTGCCATGGTTCACAGCGCACTCAAAGCTAGGAGCACAAACACTTACGGATAAAATAAAAGCTCAATTACTTGTCGCGTTCACAGTGCCTGATTGGTTTAGTCGGAAATAGCACTCGTGCGAGAAAGACAGACTTCGTGCCTTAGAAAGTTTCATGCCTCTTGTTTGTCCCCTTCGGTTCAAACGTCGACTGTGCCCTGTATTCGTGTGAAACGAACTATAGAACGCGAGTGAGCCAACGCAGAAACGGCGGTGCGGTCGGATGAGCGTTCTCGGGTGGGAGCGGGCGGCCAGCGGGGTCAAGGGCCTTCCTATCTCTGCGGCACAGGCGCGGCCGTCCTTTCCCGCCGCGCACTGTTTATACATTGTTCGGGGCTATATATTGCGTCGGCAGTATGACTCAACGAGCACGCATAAATCATGGGTGGGCCCTGCTCGGTCTTGTTAGAAATTCCTCAGTAGCTCGCTGTTTTTACTTTGTTAAAGGAGTGTGAGATTCGTGTTTTCGTTCGTGTTCTTTGCGTGAATGTGTGCGTGTGGTTTGACGCCGACGGGCATAGATGCATGGACTCTTATACATACCTCATTCACTCACTCTGCTATCTCACTCACTCACTCGCTCCATTTATTCTCTCTCACTAATTTAGATACTTCACTTGTTTACTTATTTACTTCGCTCTTTAACACGCTCAGACATGACTAAACATATCTCATTCACCCATTTAGACTTACACTCACTCACTCACTCGGTCTCTAACTTTCTTTGCTCACACACAAAATCCCTCCCTCCCCTTTCTCACCTTCCCCTCATTCACTTTACTCACTCTTTAGTTTCGCTCCATCCTTTCATCGCTGCCTCCTTCATTATACTTTCCTACGATCACTTATTCTACTCCTTTGCAATAAACACTCGCTCACTCACTTTATTTCATCACTTACTTCACTTATTGATTTATTTCACTTACTGATTCACTTGCTTTACGCATTCCCTCACTTAGTTCGATTACTTGTCCTGTTTCAAATCGTGTATTTTTCACTTACTTACATTATTACCCATTCACTCACAAGCTTCACAAATATACTAGTTCCTCTCATGTTTCCTCTTTCTCGCTGTCCCTCATGTGTTTCTAATAGTTCACTGTGTCGCTGGACCTCCTCGTTTGCGTCGTAGGTCATTTGCCTGGGCATTGTGCATTTTTTTACAGCCCCCGGTTCTTTACCTACACAATGCGGTCCTTTGTTATTTTTTATTGTCTCTGTTGTCCCCGCGTCGATCCCCTTTTCTCTTCTCGCACTTCTGTCCTCCTCCGATTTCTTTGTAACCGATCCTAAACTGGACCCTTTTTCTCCCGAGGAACGTTGGGAAAGAAGTTGCTTCGTGGAACAGACTTCGCTTGTTCCCGGCCTGCCTTTATGTTACTTATGCTGCCCCTTTTCCGGAGTGTTTCCCAACGTATCTTGCCAAACACCGAGGCATATGTTGCAACTGGCTTTTGTTAGCGGTTCTCGTCTTCGTCACTTTGTCCGCCACATTTCCCGCCTACCTTTGTGGCGTTATCGGTCATGTATCCGTGGTTGGGATGAGAGTTTGTGCGTAACTTAGATTCCCCAACTTAGCAAAAGAAAACGGTACAGCATTCGTGACGTTCGGCCTGTGGGTGGACTGTAATAACTTCTAGCGAAGCAGAGAGGATGCTTCACCCTTTGCCCTCGTCGCCGTATAAGTACGGTGGTGATTACAACTTTTCAAAGTGCCCAACAAAACGCGAAACCGCGCGCGTCGTTGGAGGAGTTGCTACGTGTGTTAGCACAGGATGTGTTTTAACGGCTGGCACCTAAGCATATCCGGTTAGGTGCTGGCAACGAAAGTAGAACAGGCCGACCGTGCGAAACGCAGACGCAAAGCTCGTCCTTTCACTTAGTGGACACAAGTTCCAATAAGTAGTAAGACAAACAGTGGCGCTCTTCTCCGTGTAGGGAGCGCGCTTTCGAGCTTCCCAAGAGAAACAGCGGGAGAGAGAACGATAGCGAAAGAAAAGCAAGAAAAAAAATTGTGAGCCATTTTACTCTGTGAAGGTGGT